>JANHGN010017364.1:3958-25275 GCA_024605025.1 Megaceryle maxima
TTGCAGATGGCCCTGCTCCCTGCAGGGGGGTTGGATGAGATGACCTGGAAAGGTCCCTTCCCACCCAAACCAGTCTGGGATTCTACAATTCTAAGTCAAAATCAGATGCTGCTTGGAAAGTTTCCTGACTGTTTCATCTGTGCCCTGCCAAGAGTGGGAGTTTATCTGCACAGCTTTGCTCTTGGTAGCAAAGACAATCCCTCCTATGAGGAAGGAATGTGGGATGGGGAGGGAACAGCTCTTGTTAAGCCCCCCACCACCACCACCCCAGCTCCTTTCCTTGTCTTCCCTTTGGGGTGTGAACCTGTTGCGGGGTCTGTGGGCAAAGCCTAAAAATAGGGGGCTGAGTAAGAGGAGCTGGGAGGGGGCTCATCAGGTGAGGAGGCATCTGGGCTAAGCCAGGCAGACAACAACCTGGGCAGAGCTAAAATAGCTCCTTCTGCTGCAGGAGGGGCCTCGCCAGGAAGGCTGGAGGCTGAGCCGCTGGCGTTTTCCAGGTCAAAGATGGGAAGTTGGTGATGGGATCTAAGCTCTAGAAGGCTGGAAATCCAAGTGGGTGCTGCAGCACCCAGAAAACCACCTGCAAAACCAGCAGCACTGTGTTTGCACCCTGTGGGTGCTGCAGGAGGGTGCTGTACCCTGAAACCTCCCCCAGGAACAGAGCCCCAGCCCATCACCTCCCCGAGCCAGAGAGCAAAGGGGCTGTAGCCAGCCTGTGACCTCCCATGCTGCATTGAAAGCAAGACTCAAGAAGCAGTGGGGAAGTGCCCAAATGAATCCTCCATGATTAATGAAGCTGCTGGGATGGGACTGAGTGTTGTCACACAGACCCCAGTTCCCCTTCGAGCATCGTGGCAAGGGGATGGGCAGTGGGATCAACTCCAGCCTCAACAAGAGACAGGGACCAGGTTATGTGGTAGCGAGAGCAGTCCTGTATGTGTGACCCAAACAGGAGTCTGCCCAGCCAGCCAGCCAGCTCCTTACATATCTGATATACCAGATGGGCTTTACCAAACCCACCTGCCCCCACTGACCTCCCATTATACTTCCTCAGGGCCTGATTCACCCCATCCCAACTCAGCCCCCCAGGCAGGATGGATGGAGTGTGGTGGAGGCAGCTGGATGGAGCCCAGCTTGTGGTGAACGGCTTTGGGGGGGGCTCTGTTTTCAAATCAGCTCCTTTTGTTCAGTGGGATGACCCAGGGCACGTGCAGAATCACACCTTGGGGAGCTGCTGCAGAAAACACTGCCCTGTTTTCAGTAGGTCTGTAACATTTTGGGGCTTGCAAGAAAAGGAGTGAATGGACCAGATGCTCCACAAGCATCAGCTCAACTGCACCAGTACCCACTGAGCTGCGGGTCCAGGCTGCTCCCTGCCAGCTCCCCAAGGCTCATCACTTCCCCTCCCTCCACTGACAGCTCCAGATAAATTGGCCTTGAAGAGGAAAATAGGCTGATTTGTGTGTTTTGTTTTCCCACGTCAACAGATCTGAGTGTTTTCATACCTTGCGGGGCAGCTGCTGGGAACGAACAAAGCCCGTCCGTCAGGGGAGTTAAAATTAGATGAGATTCTTCTCTGCCTCGCCGTTATGTGAGGCTGAACGGCGAGAGGGAGGGGGTTTTCGCAGCGTTATTTCCTTGGCATTGTGCTCGGGGAGGCTGTCTCCGAGGGCAGGGTATTTGCATCGCAGTGGAGATGGCTGGAGTTGGAGCGGGGTCGGGAGGTTGGATGGGAAATCTCAGCTCGGTGCTTTGCAGGCACCGATCCCATTCCTGGACATCAGCGGGTGTCCCCAGGGGTTGATGCTGTGGGTGCCCCCGAGATGTTCTCAGTGTCCCCAGGACATGAGGGAGACTGTCCTCACGCTGGGCTCCAGCTGGTGACAGTGCCAGCTTGCCCCAAGCCCTCTGCTCCCACTCGGGGCTGGGTCCTGTAGGGTGGGTGCCTCACCTGGTTCATCCTGTTTCCTTCAAAGCCACCTCCAAAGCAATGATTTTATTTAAGGGATGATTGAGCCTTGGTCCTTCACCCAGGCTCATGCCAGGGATGGGGCCAGCGTGTGGCTAACAGGCACTGCCAGCCTCCCTGAACCACATCCCTGACTTCCCCCCAGTGCTGGGGGACTCAATCCCCACAGGAGCCTTTTTTTCTCCTGATTGTTGCTTATTTAGGTATTTTCACATCCCTGCAGTGCCGCCTTTGGCTGACAATGGAGCATTGATTGGGAACAGGCAGCATCTCCCTGGATTTCGGGGCGCTGTGAGCCTGGGCTGTCACACCCCCCCCCTCTGGCTGGCTCTGGGAGGTGGCATCGCTGCTTTCCATCCATCCATCCATCCATTGGGAGCGTTAACAATCTGTGAGTCATCTCATAAATGGACCATCCTGGGGAGTGGGGAGGGGGGCGATCCAGGGTGGGATGCTGCTCCAAGCCAGAGCTGTGCTGGGAAAATAAAGCTTTGAGCTGCTGCTGGTGGAAGGAACTGATGGGAATGTGAGCCCCGGGCTCCCTGAAGGGGCTGGGTTTTCCCTGGGACATGGGGACTGCGTGTCCCAGTATGTGGAGCTGGTTGTGACACAGGGACCGCATGTCCTGGTACCTGTGGCTGGTCATGACATGGGGACCATGTGTCCTGGGGCTGGTTGTGACATGCTGGAGGGAGGAGGACACCACGTGCAGGGGTGTGTGTGCAGACACACGTGTGGCACTACCAAGGGACAGGGAGGAGTTTCACAGCCAGGTTTCCTAAGGGATTAAGGTCCATTTGTCTGTCTCCCTTGGCTATGACAGATGATTTGCCAGCACCTTTTGCTGTATCAGCAGGACCCGGGTTAGACCCAGACCAGACCTGGGTTAGTCCCCCCTGGGCCAGCTTTGACATGGAGGAGGCAGTTTTTCTTTCTCAATATATAAAGCATTACATTTTTCTGCAGCTTTTCCTGCCACAACACCTGGGACGGGGGGGATGCTCCTGCCTTGACCCACAGACCCTGCAGCTGAGCCATCGCCAGCACATCCAGCGCAGAGCCGGTGCCGGGGCGGACGTGTGGGCGGTCAGCTCATTGATTCACCTCCTCCGAGGTTTCCAGGGCTGCCGGGGAGGAAACCAGTGTCATCTTTGATGTTGTGAATCCAGGTCAGCACTAATCCAGCTGCCATCCTGCTGCTCTCGAATGGTGCTGGATCATAGGGTGCAGCCAGGCTCCTCTGCCCCAGCACCAACACGGTGCCTATTGCTCCCCGCATGGGGCTCAGCTTCTTTGTGCTCTTCCAAATGTCCCTGGGATGAGTTGGTTTGGGGTTGGGAGAGGAGACAAAAAGCTCCTCTCGATGGAAACCCGGTGGAAAAGCACAGGAGGGTTTGGTTAAGATTTGTGTTTGGGCTGGAGGAAGGAGATTTTGGGTGGCTCAAACCTGGAGGCATCAGTGTCAGGAGCTGCAGAAGGAGCATCCAGCTCTGACTGGCACTTTGCTTTCATGTCTGTCAGTCCCCGCAGGGCTCTGAGATGTGAAGGTCAGGGAAGCAGTTGAGCACTGGTAGTTTACAGGGCACTTTATACATGTGATTAAGGCTCTTTTCCCAGCTAGCTGGGAGCCTGCTCACCGTACTGGTCTGGGCAAGGCAGCTGCCCTGGCAGCACGGGGACCAGCACATCCCCACTGCAGTCTGGGCTCGCAGGCAGCAGGTCCTGGGGTGATGCCTGGGTTTGTGGCAGGATCCTGGGAGGCTTTGAAAGGTGCTCAGTGGGTGCTGCAGGGAATTGCTGCAGCGTCCCTCACCTGCCTGGCTGGTGGTGGCCAGGGCAGAGCTCGCTCTGAAAAGCTCAACAACACTCAGGATTCTTCCTTGACACTTTGATCAAGTTCTGAAGGGCTCAAGAATTGGGATCAGCCAGAACCAGGCTGGACACAGGCTTGTCCAGAGCCCAAGCAAAACCCTTTTGTTACCAGTCATGCACCTGCTTTCCACCCACCTCATCCACGGCTTGTTCAAACTGTGTCTCCAGCAGAAGAGCCAACAGCATCACTTGTTGGTTGGGTGGCTTCTTTTGAAACATTGCCCCTACATCAGGAGGCATTTCAGCCCCAGCTGCCTAGAGCACCACAGGCACAGGGACTGACAGCCCTAAGGTGAGGACTTGTCCTATTTCTCATGGTGGCACTTGGGCATCCTCCCTTCCTGGGCATTGTGAATGTGCAGAAGCACCCAGAGAGGAGCAGGAGGCAAGAACCTGCCCTCAAAGCTTCAGTTAAGGTGATGGACCTCCCCACCCTCACCAGAGAGCTGCAGAAGATGCACAAGGCAATGCCACCCCGCCATGGCTGCCTCAGTTGGGTTCTTCCTCCAGCCCTTTGCCAGAGCTGGGGATTTTGCTTTGTTTCAGTTCCCAGCCTGATAAAAATCAGATACCCACTGCCATCTGTCCTGGCTTGTCCTGGTGGCCTCTGGAGAGCTCCTGGGGAGGGCAGCACCTCCTCCATCCAAAGGGACACAGATGGTGGCTGCCCAATGCCATGTTTTTCCAAGACAGCCACCTGCCTCCCTCAGCACTGCCAGGAGCAATGCCAAGCCATGGGACAGAGCTGCTGATGGAGTTCCCAGTCCATCAGCCAGCACTGGGAGCCTCCAGAGACTGGGCAGGATGGCACAGCTCATCCATGATCATGGTGTTATCCAGGAAGAAACCAGTGGCACCGGAGAAGGGAGTGGAAATGCCATTGAGGGCTGGGCTGGGGAGTCCCTGGAGGGGCTGGCATATATGTTTTGGTCTTTACCACCAGAGAAGAGATATCCAGATACATCCCA
This sequence comes from Megaceryle maxima, assembly GCA_024605025.1. Classification (NCBI taxonomy): domain Eukaryota; kingdom Metazoa; phylum Chordata; class Aves; order Coraciiformes; family Cerylidae; genus Megaceryle; species Megaceryle maxima. The sequence continues at coordinate 8,768 of JANHGN010017364.1, forward strand.
GCTGAGGTGGCTTAAACTATGAGTTGAATCCCATCAGTGATGGGTCTTGGTGCTGTGAGAGACCTTCATGAGAACACCACCAAGGCCCTGGTGGGATGCTGGGCATCCCTGAATGGGTGGTTTGGCCATCCTGAGGTTGGGCTGTTAGCACTGCAGGGCTGGGCAAGGGCAGGGAGCAGGCAGAGGCTGGAGGAAGAGGAGCGGTGCCAGTGAAGGCTGCTGTGCTCAGCCAACGCCTGTTTGTGCTTCTCCCAGCTTCAAAGGCAGCTCCCCCTCCTCCAGCCTCTCCATCCTGCAAAACCTGCGACAGCTGATCAGAGAAGGTGATTTCTCTCCCCGTGTTCTTTCTTCTCCTGAAAGGCACAAAATTCCCTGCCCCTCACCTCCTTCTTCATCTCACAGATGTGCAGGTTCTTCCTCCTTCCTGCTCCTACTCTTCCTCCCCAAAGCCATCACAGCCTGGCTCAAAGCTGGGGACAAACTCAGCTCCAGGCCACCCACCCCAGCCCTGCAGCCATGTGCCCATTCCCTTCTCTCCCACTGCAGCCTTGGGAAAACATTTACATCTTATCTGCTGCTTGGGTTGGGGGTTGTTTGGGTTTGGGTTTTTTTCTCTGGAGAACCCTTGTAGGGCTGCAAACCTGCAGGTCTCAGCTGGCCTGTCCCCGGGGAGCGCTTGGCCAGCGCAGCCTGCGGTTAAATAAAGAATAGTAATGGGGGAAAATTGAAAGCAGTGGTTTTAATGATTGGAACAGCTCTTCTCCTGTGTCTATCTCTCTGCCTATCTAAATATAGCGATATTTTCTAAACACAAAATGCCAGCGTCCCCACACAGAGCCAGGTGAAGCGGCTGAGAGCCAAACCCCAGTGTTTAAAAGCAATGTTAAATGCCCGATGCCTAACGAACCCCTTGGGCTGAAGGAAGCACTCTGATGGTGGATGATTATTTACGGGGGAGAGGAAAACAGGCTGGAAACAGACTTTTATCCCCTACCCCCCAAAGCTTTGGCTGCAGCAGTCTGGGGAGGGCTGTTGTGTTTGATGTGTAAATCCTGTCTCCTGCCCTGGCATCGGGAAGCAGCCCTGGCTCATGGAAGTGTTGGCTTAGCTGAAATTCAGTTGATTTAAAAGATTTTATTTCTTGGTTATTTGGGGGTTTAACTTGTCCATCCCTTGGAAATGCAGCTGTGCATCTGCCACGGCACAGCTGGGAGCAAAGATGGGTTGAGGGTGGCTGTGGTCCTCAGGAGCTGGGGACCCTCCTGTGCCCATCGAGCCAGCGATGTGCGCGTGTCCGTACGGATGCGGCTGAGCAACCAGGAGTAGCTGAGGGTGATGGGAGGCAGCAGCTGCCCATAAACACCTTCATGGTCTTGCTCCAACCTGATTCCCAACCCCAGGATGGACTTTTTTTCCCACTGGCCTGATGGAGAGACCCATCCTCCTCCTGCCCACAAAGAAATAATCAGTTACTGAGGAAAGAAAAACACTAATAATTGTGTTCCATTAATGACCTGAAATGTTCCTCGGCTAAGTGCTCCCATTTAGCTGCTAAACGAGCTTCTGTCCATGTCCACCCAACGGCAAGCACTGAACACCCCCACCCCCCATAGCCTGGGAACCAGAGCTTGGGTGGCCGTCAAGGGGATCTTATTTTATTTTTTTTTTCCTTGCTGTAGCCAAGACACGTTATGAGCCAAGTGATTTTTTTTTCCCTCTCTCCTTGTTCATCTACCTTCCTCCGTATCCAGGCGCAGCCGGGATCCTCGGAGGGCCTGGATGACTCACCACGCCAGCGATGGAAGGGCATTAGCACATGATTCCTCCCGGGGCTCTGCATCTCCCATCACCAGGAGTTTTTCTATTCTGAGCAGCTCTCCTGCCCCAAGGAAATATCACGTTTACCTGAGCAGAGGGAGCAACTTCCCCTTGACCCTTGACGGAAGGGACAGCTGGTGACAGAGCTGGGGATGGGAGGGATGCGCGTGCAGACGCAGAGCGCGGCGGCCTCGCCGATGCTCACGGTCACAGAGGGCCACATGCAACCCTGGCACAAAGTTGTCCCCCTCACCCCGAGTTAGAGCTGCAGATTCAAAGCGGGTCCCTCCCCAGCGAGGCTGATGGCACCTCTGTCATCCCTTTAGCCCCAATCCTGGTTGCAGTTAAGTCCTTAATTGCACACCCAGCTCGGCCGGGCTGCTTTGCAGAGTGCAATTAATTAGCAGTTGTCTCCCTGCCTCTTGCTGACCCTGCCAGGGTCGGAGTAAATTGGCCGTGGTGGGTGATGGGTTTGCTCAGAGCGGCTGGCGGTGGTGGCACGGCTCCTGTGAGAGGCTATTTATATTTTCACTTTGGAAAGAGAAGGCGGCTCGTTGGAAGAATGTGGCCTTCGGTGCCAGCTCCTCTCAGCTTTTGGGCTCGTGGGGACTTTGGAGGAAGGAGGCACAGACATGGCTGGGGTGAAGCAGAGCTTGGGCACGAGCCCAACCTGCCATCCTGAGGCACTCAACTCAAGGAAGTGGTGGAGTCCCCATCCCTGGAGGTGTCTAAAGCTGTGCAGATGTGGTGCTGAGGGACATGGTTTAGTTGGGGGACTTGGCAGTTCTGGGTTAACAATTGGACTTGATGATCTTAAAGGTCTTTTCCAACCTAAATGATTCTATGATGCTCAAAGAGATCACTGGCCAGGGGCTGTATGCGGCCGGGAGACGCTGGGCTGGTTCAGACAGGGTGGAAAGATGCTTTGGGGATATTGCCAACAAGCAAACCAGGGTTAGAAAATGTGTGAAGATCATTTCTCCACTGCAGCACAAACCCTGCCCAAGTGGTGGGACACAGAGGGCCAGGAGATGGGATGCACCTTGGACACCCAGCTCAGCCCCTTCTTTCCCACCACCCTCCCCACCCTGGGTGTTCTGCCTGCACCCAAACCTGGCTCAAACTCTGCTGATCCAGAGCACAACCCTCCCCAGCTCACCAGCCCATTCCTCCAGACGCGTGGCACTTCATTAGATCACTCAAGATTAATCTGCTGCTCCTAATTGCCGAGAGCCCGAGAGCTCCTGGCAGGGAGAAAAATCAGTGTCAGGCGAAGAAGCCAATGTGGTTATTTTTTCTTTTTTCTTTTTTTTTTTTTTTCTCTGTATTTAGGTCGACTTACTGATGTGGGAAACGCAGGGATGGGAACTGATGTGGTCTGGGGGAGCTGGGGGGTGGGTTTATAGCATTTCTCAGGGTGTTTTCTCCAGCATCTCCCCCATCCTGGCCCCGAGAGGGACGAGCTCACACAGCTCCAGCTGAATGCTGAGAAAGACTGGGGTTTGTGGGGTGGGTTTTTTTGGTTTTTAATGGGGGATCTTTGCTCAATTCTTCCTCTTCTGCCTGTTCAGCTAAGGCAGGGAAAAACCAGTCTCTGCCAAGTGCTGTGATTTTAGGAAGGCTGGGATCAAAGTGCTCTGCAGACTCAGCAAACTTCTTCAGCCAGAAATGAAAGGGCACAGGCTTTTCTGTAGGAAAAGTATATTCTGTAATTTTCCACGCAACATGTTTCCTTTGAGAGTGAAAGTTTGGGTTCAGTTTGGGCTCATCCGATGCAGTTAATCATCAGAAAGCCCGGGGAGAGGTTGGGGGATGATTTAAGGCACTGTAGAACTGTTTCCCTCTGATCGATTGCAAATGTCACAGGTGACAAACTGATTTTTTCCCCCTTATTTTGCAGGAAAAAAAACCAACCAACAAAAAAAAAAAAAAAGAAAAGAAAAGAAAAGAAAAGAAAAGAAAAACCCCAAAGAAATCCTCAGTCAGAGCTAAATCCATGGCTTCGCTCCCAGGATTTTGGCTTGGGCAGGGAAGAACTGAGTTGGGTAGTGGGGCTGGTTTGGGCAATCATTGCGTTGTTTTCGGAGCTGCTCTGAAGCAGCTGCTTCAATTGCAGAACAAGGAAGGAGAAAGGAAATTGCTCAGGTTGAGTCCCAGCCTGGAGCTGGAGCCAGCACTGAGAGGCTCAGCGATTCTCCCCCACATGCTATTTTAGTGCTGGTTGGGTGTTAGTCAGTGCCTGGGATGGCCCCTTGTACCCCTACCCAATTCAGGGACCCACAACCCCTCCACATCCTCTGACAGCCCTACAGCCCCACACGCCCCATCCTCCCATGCTACTTGTACTCCAGAAAACAAGAGTTTTGGGGTTGAATTAAAACAAATGAACCAAAAAACCTCACACACACAAAAAAAACTCCATCAGCAGAGCAGCCGAGTGCTTGAAAGGCTCCAACTGAGCCATAGCTCGAAGGAGAAGATGTAGCAGATGTGGTCCCCCTAAAAAATTTATGGTCTCTCCAGCTCTTGCCATCAGGTAGCATCAAGTTCCAGGCTGGAGCTGGGTCTGCTTGGCTTTGGGGGTAGTGAGCAGCCCCTCTGGGATTTGGGGAATAGCTGCTGGTGTCCCTGAACTCAGCAATGCTCTGATGCATCCCTATACTGGGGGGGCATGGGGAGTTTTCTGGGCTACCCAGCACTCAGCATCATTCCTGCCCTTCCCAAACCCCAGCGCTGCACCTTCTTACCTTTCAAAGCAATTCAACTCAATTGCTGAGCAGCCCTGGCCTCTTCCCCACCATCCCCTCCACGCCAAGCATCACCTGAGGGATGTCAACCCTGGGAGTAGCCCCCCTGCAAAGGGGGGGAGCGATGTGGCTCCTGTGCTGGCGGAGCTGTAGCGGTTTTCCCAGGAGAGCTGAATCCTGACTACTGACAACAGCTCGTGCCAGTCAGGTGGATAAATATTGCATGTGGCTTTTGAGGGCTGGGGAGGCAGCGAGTGCTTGTGCTGGTGGAGAATTACCTATTGATTGCTCAGCTTGCAAAGGCAGCAGCTCTGCATGGGGATGGGCATGGGGGGATCTGCTCAACTCTGCCAAAGGGCTGGGAGACAGCACAAGTGAGGAGCTGGAGGGGTGGGAATAACATCTATGAGGCTTTCTGTGGGGGGTATTCCCTTCGGCTGTCCCTGCAAATGTGGGCTTGGGCTGCCAGGATGGGGGGGTTGGGGTCTGTCCTTCAGCTTGTACATCACCCAGCTTTTATTGCTGATGTTGTCTCAAGTTTTCCCTCTGCCCTCACAGCTTGTCTTGGCACGTTGCTCTTGGTTTGGAAGGCAAATCCTTTCTTTGGGAACCAACTCTGCTTATCCCCCAAGCCTGGAGTAAGTGAAGGGTCAGTTTAATCCATTTAATCATGTTGGATATTAGGAACAGTTTTTGCCCTTGACAGTTATCCAGGGCTGTCCTGGGCTGCCCAGGGCAGTGGTGAAGTCCCAGTGATCCCTGGAGGGGTTTCCAAGCCATGGAGCTGTGGTGCTGAGATACATGGTTTAGTGGTGCCCCGGCAGCGCTGGACTTGGTGATCTTAAAGATCTCTTCCAACCAAAACAATTCTATGATTCCACGATTCTAATGAACAATTTCTTCCCCCACTGCAAATTCTAGCAGCCCTGAAGTGAAGGAAGATGAAGCAGGATTATATCACAAAGCTAAAACCTGGCTGCACAGCTGGATGCTGGGGTAAGGAGTTGTCACTTGGATGAGCTGCTCTGCCCTGGTGCCAGTGACCAGAGAGGACAATGCCCCTGGTGTGCAGCAGGAACATCAGGCAGAGTGTCCTGACATTTCAGGAGAGGGAAAACAAAACAGTTGATGAAGCTTCAGACGAATATCATGGGGAGTTCCAGGCTCTCAGGATGGTGTGGGGGATGTCAGGACCTGATGGCTAATTGTGAGGCAGCCCTAACGAGGGTCACACTCCCATCAAACACCCTTCTTTGGGTGTGTTCTTGAGTCGAGGCCTCTGCCACGTCCCAAGTCTTGGTCTCACCCAGTGCCCTGTGCTCAACACTACACCAGGTGCCGCAGCCCAGGACTTAGTGAGAGGTCAGTGAGACCCCCACCATCCCCTGCTGCCCCCCCCAGTTCCTCACCCCAGACTGAAAACTGGACAGTGCTGGGCTTTGCTGCTGAGGGACATCCTGACGTGCACTAGACTGCGACAGCACCGCCCAAGGCACACATGGGACTGGGCTTAGTTGGCAGACTCAGAGACACTCCTGTGTGCCAGAAGTAGCCCCCAACTCCTGGGGGGTCCTACAGCTACAGCATCACCCCAGAGAGGGTCTAGAGGGTGGATGCTGCTGCCCAGGGTGGGGAGAGCACAGGGACCCTCACCAAGTCATAAAGATCAGCTTCAGAACTTCATTAATTTGGCTCAGTTCTGATTATGATTCACCACCAGCTGCTCCATCCCCTTTCCAAGAAGCCCAAGTGCTTGGTGGGACCTGGACAAGAGTCCCCCCCAGGACGAGCCCTCCTAGGGACATGGTCAGAACTCACCACCTCCCTCCCCATCCTGGTGGACAGGAACCCAGCACCGTCCTTTGGGGGACAGCAACTGGGGCCAGGGGGTGTTAGCGAAGCATCAAGCGAGCGGATGGGGAAATGGGGTTGCCAAGGAAACTGCTGAACAGCAAAGTGCTGATTTACTTTTTTTTTTTTGCCAAAGCTGGTAAAATTGCGGGGGAGAAGGGCAGCAGCAAAGCCCCGCACCGCTGGCGGGCCAGGGGCTGGGGGGGTCTAAACCCTGGGCAAGCTGGGATGGCCAAGGAAGAGGTGGATGCTCAGGGGTCTGCATGCCTGATTCTGCACCTATGGGACTGATTGTCCCCCGGGAGTGGCTCAGGGATCGGGTGGCAGTGGTGGTGGCTGTCCCTGTGCCCACAATGGCGTGGAGGACCTGGCCAGGGATGAGCACACTATGGGGTTGTTTGAAGCATTGCAGGTTGTAGGTTGAAAATAAAACCTCCATCCCATGGAGGATTTAGCAGCTCATGGAATCACAGTCAGAACTGTTTGGGTTGGAGGAACCCTTCAAGATCATCAAGTCCAACCATTCCCCCAGCACTGCCAGGGCATCACTGACCCATGGCCCTCAGCACCACAGCTCCACAGCTTGGAAACCCCTCCAGGGATCCCTCCAGAGACTGACCAAGTATGGCTGCAAACTGCCTCGAGCTCTGCCTGGGGAAAAAAAATTCACTCCTCAGCCTCGAGATTAAAAAATAATCATGGGTTAATCCAACAGCTCCACCATCCTCCTCCACTTCTGCCCATTGGCTTGAGCAGGTGCAGCACCCTCATCTCCCAACCACAGTCACCAACAGTCACTGTGACCCCACCTGCATCCCAGTCACATCTTGCTGTCTCCAAACAGAGACTGGGAGAGGCTGGTGGGGGTGAGGGACAGGCTTGGTGCCACCAGGCTCCATCCCACACCTCCTGTAGCCAAAGGTGCATCTGGTCCCTGATGCCCTTTCCCTGGAATACCCTCCTGGCTGTTGGTGGAGGTGCTGCCCTGCCATGGGACAGCCTTCAGTATCCAAACACAATGAGGGTGCTGCTCCAGCCTTAATTAAAGGTCTTTAATCATAGAATCATAGAGTGGTTTGGGTTGGAAGGGACCTTAAAGATTATCTCGTTCCACCCCCCCCCGCCATGGGCAGGAACACCTCCCACTAGAGCAGGTTGCTCAGAGCCCCATCCAACCTGATCTTGAACACATCCAGTAATGGAGCATCCACAGCTTCCCTGGGCAACCTGTTCCAGTGCCTCACCCCACCTCAGAGTGAAGAACTTCTTCCTAATTTCAAATCTAAATCCACCCTCTGCCAGTTTGAAGCCATCACCCCTCATCCTGTCACTACAAGCCCTTGCAAAAAGTCCCTCCCCAGCTTTCTTGTAGGCACCCTTCAGATACTGGATGGCCATGAGAGGTTGTTCCCAGAACCTGGTCTTCTCCAGGCTGAACAACCCCAACTCCCCCAGGCAGGTGAGGGATGGGCATCAAGCCACCGTTACATCCCAGTTGAGGGCTGGTGAGTCAAGATGCATGCTGGTGCTGGCTGGCAGCTCCAGGAGGACACAAGGCTCAAGCCAGAGGAGGTGTGAACCCAGGCACAGGTCCCAACCTCCCTTCAGAAAGCAGCCTGTGCCACAGAGACAGTTCACACCTTTATTGCTCTAGCTGGAGGGCTTTTTCCCCAGTCCTCTCCTCCCCATCCCTTCTTCTTTCCTGGGAACACAGGGCCCTCGAGCCAGGATGGATGGTCCATGTATCACAAAGCAGAGGGACACGTCAGCATCCCACCAGCACCCTGCGACCACCACGCTCTCCCACTTCATGCACTTGGGTGAGGAAGAAGGTGTTCGGGTTAAACCAAACCCAACCCTTTCCCAACCCGGCCCCCAGGACAGTGGCACAACCCCACGTCCCTGGGACAACATCCCTCCTGTTCCCAAATCAGGTTTCCCGCAGGGAAGAGCAAAGCCACCCAGGTCAGACCAGTCTCCTTTTCCAGAGATGTGACCATTCCCAGTAGGTTCCCAGTTCAACCCAAGCAAGTGTTGGGTATTTGCAGGGAGGAACCACTTGGATTCCCAAACCCACCTGTCACCAGAGCCCAGCTCCCCAGGATATTTGAGGGAGCCCAGTGCAAAGAAAGAAGGAGTCAGGGTGTAGGGAGCAAGGTGCAGGGATGGGTGATGCCCCTGTCACCCTCTCTCCCCACCCCAGCTGCCCAATGTGGCCGTCCCATCGCGCACCGCCGTCCCTCCAGCCCCATCACCGGCCACTGTCAGCAGAACTGCAGGAGAAGCAGAGCCCAGGGTGGGCAGTGAGTCCTCAGCCAGCCCCCTCCAGAGAAGGACTGGGGCACCTGAGCCCCCCCACCCCAAACTGGGCACAGACCTTCCAGCGGTTCCCACATTCATTGCACAGCACGAATGTCGTCATGGGCTCGTCGGCGCTGCGCGTCTGAACCTGGGGTGGAGCAGATGGCTGGGTCGGTGGAGACCCTTCTGGTGTCCACCAAACTGGGGTCCTCAGAGGACAGGGGGGAGTGCCGGGGGCTTTGCAGGGCTGACCTGGTTGTAGGTGCAGTTCTTCTTCTTGCACTTGCCGCACTGGAAGAGGTCGGTGACAGTGCCACCCGTCTTGGCCATCTGGTGCTCCCGGATGGCCTCCTGGGTCATGGCGTTCCTCAGCTCCTTCAGCTCATCGCTGGCCATCTCCTGCCACCGTCACCGGCCCAGCAAGGTCAGCGCTGCCGCAGCTCTGCCCTGGGGCTCGCAACCAGGCCAGCACAAGGTGCGAGTCACCGTGATCCCACAGCCTCCCCATCCTCTCCAGGGATGCTCCCTGTGCTTGCTGGTGGACTCAGACCCATCCAGATGGAAAAAAAAATCACTCTGTCCTCAAACCAAAACTGCTGCCCATAGGGACCTGGCTCCCCATGGACCAATTTGGGGATCCCAGTTGAAGAGATGCAATAGGGACCCTCCAGCCTGACTCCTAGAAGTGTGACATCCCCCACCCGGCTCTGCGATAGCCTGAGGGGCTGCAGGGCTTGCGGGGCACCAGGCAGTGCCCCCCTGTTTTCTTCCAGTGCCTGATGCTCCCCATGCCCCAGTCAGCATCAAGGTGGGACAGGGAATTTGTAGGGACAAGCCCAGTGTGGACACCACCCAGACAAGACCTAGCCAGCCCCCCAAGAGCAGAGGCCGGGGAGGGTCTCACCCCCTCCAGAGGCAGCATGGACATGGTCCACAAGAGCCAACCCCTTGCCCCCACCTCAGCGGTCATGCGGGCGATGAGGCTGGGCTGGATGGCCCCGCAGAGAACGTTCCTCCGCAGGCTGGGGTTCTTGGGGTCCTTAAGGTTGCTGATCCTGCTCCGCACCCGGTTGCGATACTTCATGTCCGTGCTCTTCAGCTCCTGGAAGATATGTGGGGTCTGTCAAGGAATGAAGGGGGTAAGGTTGGGAGGATGCCACCCACTAGCTGATCTCAACAGGGCTTTGCTCCTTAAGGGATTGTATTAAGGGCAACTCCTTCTCCTTGGGTTCAGTAGGCTGAAGGACAGCTTTGGATGCGGGGAGGAAGACAACTTAGCATTTCCCTTCTGTGACATTCAAAGGCTGTCAGGGCACAGGGACCATCACCGAGCCCTGTGCTGGGACATGAGTCCACAGTGCAGGGGACTCAGCATGCTGTCCTCCACCCAGGCTGCCCAAAAAGCCACCAGCTGCCTGCATGGATGTGGGCAGACTGGCTGTGGTGGCAGCTTGGGGCCCAGGCTCATACGGCCGGAGTTTGGGATGCACCAAAAATCAAAGTATACACAGGAGGAGGAACCACCTTGGGGCTGGACTCTGTCTCAGGGGGATGCCAGGAGACCCCAGGCCTTGAGCTGGGGATGAACTGAGATGGTCCCAGTCATGCCAGTGTGGCACAGCTCGGGCACCACGAGGACCTGGGGCTGGTAAGAGACAGGAGCACCCACAACAGGCTCAAAACAGAAACCTCGGACACTGTTGGGTTTTAGTTCCTCAGGAATAAAGGCAGGTCCTTGAGCAGAGAAGTTTGGGGGGATGGGGACAGACCCCTGGCCTAAGGCAGGTGCCCAGGAGATGCTCTGCTCGGCATCAGCCTCTAACCAGGATCTGGGCTCCCTCTGCAGGCAACAGGGACAGCAGAGCCCGGCACCCTCTGCCTTGTCCCTACCACCCTCTCTTCTGTCCCCACCACTGCTCTTGAGCCCACGTGTGTGTGTCCCAGCATATAGAGCATGGGGACCTCCAGACCCCCCCCCAAAGGATATGGTCTTCGATCTCCGATGCCATCTTCTCACAGTTGACACCAAACTCCTTGTAGTCATCTAAAGGGCAGAAAGGCCAAAGGGTAAAACCAGCTGCGTGTCACCATGCACAGAGAAATCCCCCCCAGAGCCCTTCATCTCTTCTCCTCACCTTGCCCCAGACATCCCAGCTAAAGTAAAACTTTTTTTTTCCAATCTTGGACCTTATAAAGACCTCATCCCCACACCCGATCCCCTACAGGAGACCCCATCAAGCTCCTCTGCTCTCATTTTGGGGCTGGACACTGAGCTATGAGCTGTGGCTGCAGTTTATTGGCAAGTCCAGGCTGAGTTTGCTGTGGTGGGGCTGCTGGTGCTCCAGGGTGTGAAGCCTCACTTGTTTTTGTCAGGTGACTCCTGTTAGAGCTGTCTCAGAGGAGAAACAGCCCCGTTCGAGCTCCAGCACTGCCGCATCTCCATCACCCCCTAAGCTCCAGCACCTCCCAGCTCCAGCACCCCCTAAGCTCCAGCACTCACCAATCTCCAGCATCCCCCCATCTCCAGCACTCCCAAGTTCCAGCATCCCCTGAACTCCAGCACCCCCTGAGCTCCAACACCTTCCAGCTCCAGGACCCCCAAGCTCCAGCATCCCTCAAGACCCCCTCACCGTCCATGCGGAGGGCGGCCGTCAGCATCTCGATGCACTTGTCCCTCACCGAGTCCCCTGTGAGGTAGCAGGGGGCCAGGAGACAGGGCCCAGGTGAGAAGGAGGGGCTGGTGGGTGTCCGCGGTGTCTCCGGCTTGGCCTTGCTGCTGTTGGCTCTGTGGGGCCCCACGGGAAGGACAGGTGGGTGCTGGAGTCCTGGCACAGCCCCAGGGGACCTGCCAGGGGTCCAGGGACAGTGGGATGGGGTCTCTGCTACCTTTCCTCCTTGCTGTCGCTGGAGTTTCGCCGGGAGCTGGTGGGAGCTGGCGAGGGGCTGGTGCCCACAGAGGGTCTCCTGGGGGTGGACAGTGAGGGTGACACCAGAGATGAGACAGGCAGGACAAGAGGCAGGGACTGGTGGCAGGACCTCTGGCACCAGCACATCAGTGCGAGCGCTCAGACACCAACAAGAATCTCCCCAGGAGAGGATTTGCTCCTTGTGGGGAATGTCCCAGTGGGATCAGGGCTCCTCACCATCTCTGCCCACCCTGAAGGTGGGTCCCATGGTCAGAACATCCCCAAACGGGATCCCCAAAGCACCCCCAGGCTTCACAGGAACACCCTCTCCTTACCTCTCCCCCGACAGTCTCTTCTGTGGGGAGGAAGAGGAGGAGGCGGTGGAGCACCTCGAGTCGGCAGAGTCCCTCCTGGCAGGACGAGCCCCGTGTCAAAGGGCGGTGATAGAGACCAGGTGGTGGGTCCAGACCCCCATCTGCAGCCCAGTAAGGGCCTGGGGTCTGACCTCTCCCATTCCCATCCAGCCCACGCACCCACCTCTCCTTCTTGCCATCTGGTGGTGACTTCTTCGAGGGCACAGTGGGGCTCCGGCCGTCGCTGGACTCTCTTCACCGCAGAAGCCCAAAGGAAGGGAGAGATGCTCTGTGAGCCTGACCCCAGCATCCCCAGCGTGAGCTGGGTCCTGCCTGCCCCTCTGCACACCCCATACCCGGCCAAGTCATCCTGGAGCCCCACCAGCACCCAGGCTGCTGGCAAAGCCTCCCCAGTGCCCAGCGCGAGGGTTGGGGTGCCCTTTGGCAGGTACCTCTCAGGGTTGGCATCCACAGGGTGGCCCCGGGGGGTGGTGGCACCAGAGCCAGATTTGCTGGCCTTCCTGGGGACAAAGCGAGCAAGGCAGGGTCAGATGAGGGAATAAAACAGCATTAAAGAAGGGAAAAGACAAAATGTCCTTTCTCCCACCCTTCTCCAAGAGCTGCCCTGGTGCTGACACAGCACCCTACTCTCTAGGGTGCTGCTGGCACCTGTGGAAGGGCAGAGAGAGGTTAAACCAAACAGCTCGTAAGGAGTGAGCAGAGGGTGGAGTTGTCTCAGCCCCACCAATGTCTTGGCCACATGGCTGGTGCCCCCCAGACAGCAGGCAGGAGCCCCCACCTCTCCTTGTGCTTCTCCTTGTGCTTCTCAGCCAGGTTCTTGGGGTGCTTCACCCCTTCACTAGGGCAACTGGGAAGATCCAGCCCCTTCTCCTTCTTCTCCTTCTCCCCATCTACGTCCTTCTCCTTCTTCCCATCCATGTCCTTCTCTTTCTTTGGGGTGCTAGAGGACTCTGCAGGAATGATTTGGGTGTCAGGCAGAGCCCAGACCAGTGCAGGGCACCTGGAGAGCTGCAATCCAAGGCTGGGGGGATGTTCAGCCCTTGGTGGGGGGCACACAGTGGTTTCCACCACTCATCCTGGAAAATTCATCAAGTCCTGAATACAAAGCAGCCCCTGGCCAACTGTGACACGTGAGAACATTCCTCGGGGTTGATCCCACCCTGACCACCCTGGAGAGCTTTGGGGTGCTGGGACAGCCTGGGGAGGGCTGGGGCTTGGAAAGGTTCCTGCTTCTTCCCACTGTCACTCACCCAGCAGCCGCTTCCAGTTCTTGATGAGGATTTTGGCCGAGGCCACCACCTCTTCATCTGAGCAATGCTTCCGCACCGAGTTGACGGCCACCCCAATCCGTGTGGTCTGGGGACGCATGGCAGGGACGTGTCCTTAAGGTTGGGCCAGCTGGTGCTGGGGAGGACAGGAAGAGCCACCCCATGGGATGTCCCCCTGACAGCAAGTGCTGCCCCCCCCACACCCAGACCCCCTCACCTGGAGCAGCTGGATGGTCATGGTGTAGCCAGTGAGGGACTTGAGCAGATCCAGTGCCCCTTCCTAGAGCAGGGAGAGGCCACAGGGACCCTTGAGAAGGTGGAGAGAAATGGGGGGGGGGGGGAGCATGCCAAGGCAGCCCATGTCCCCTCTTTCCCCTCACTGGACCCAGGCAGCACTGGGGAGGGCACACCAAGGGGACCGGAGCAGGTCCCTGGGGGATCACCCAACCCTCTGCAGCAATGAACCCAAAGAAAAACCCCCAAACCCTGACAGATCACAGGACCACCCTGACATAGGGGTCACATCTCTCAACATCTCTCAGCTGGGAACCAAGAGGTTCCCTTAAATCCTGGGAAAACCCCTCCATAAGGAAACCCCAGGCTGCCAGGAGCTGTGTCCTCATGAGTGTCCCCATGCAGGGATGTGAGGGGACCACCCTCAGGGTTTCAGCCCAATCCCAGGCACACAGTGGCTGAAGGACTAAACATAGTCCCAGCACGGAACCCTCCTCCAGGGTATTTTTAGAGGCCCAGTATCAGACGCCAGCTCACAGGTATCCCTCCAAAGGGGACACAGCCCCACACTGGGCTGGAACCCCACCCCACCATGCGGGGCTGAATCAGGCCCTCCCGGTCCGATGGGTGCAGGGGACATCCCCACGCTGTGGGCAGACCCTGGCTCTGCCCCCCTCCCCAAAGTGCAGGCGTGGGGCTGGGGAGCAGGAGGGCTGAACAGGATCAGTCCCTTGACCCAGAGGTAGCAGAGCTCGTATAGCTCCTGGGGGTCCAATTTGGTTCCAAGTGCTGGCACCCCAAAAAGCCACTGCATCTGGAGGGGGACAGGAATGGCAGCACTGCCCCCCCACCCCAGGAGTCTCCATCTCGCCCGGGCAAAGGCCGAAGAAAATGGTCAAATATTAACTTTAAGGGCCGGGTTCGACTCTGCCCACGCCTCGCGGGATCCCCGGATGGCTCCTCACCTGGCACAAAGGGTGGCAGGTCCCGATCCTGGCTCCCCCTGGCACCCCATTGCTAAAGCCACCCAGCAGCCATCGCTCAGCCCCCTCCCCTCCTTTTGCACGCTCGTGCAACACGCGGGGCTGCGGCTGGGTTTGGGGGGAGGGGGGTGTTTGAGCCCTTCCAGCCTGAGCCCCCAACCCTCCAGGAGTTTTCCCTTGCACGGGGCTGAGCCCACGGCACCGTCCATGGCCCCGATGGGGTATTGGCAGCCGGGCTGGTGGCCAAGCACCTGTTGCCCATGTTCGCCTGCAGGCCCAGTGCCTGGAGCCACCACCCCTGGAACGGGACCCCCCTCCCCACACACACACACACAATTACCCCCAAATCCCAAAGGTCAGGAGGAAGGGGGTGCAGGAGAGCCCCAAATTGGAGGTAAAAAAATAGCCCTGGGTGCTGACTCTGATGTCACAAGGCTGGGTTAGCCCAAGCAGCACCCTGGGGTGCTGGTGGCACCTAGGGGTGTTCAGCACCCCCTGGACCCGCTCAGCCCCACAGGCAACAGGAGTTGGGGGTGGAAAATAACACACCCCTCCCTTTCTATCCCTCTCCTGTCCCAAGCTGCGTGGCAACAGCCAAACACGCATGCACACGCGTGCAAATACACACATGCATGTAAATACACACGCGTGTGTAAATAGGCACATACATGTAAATATGCACACGCATGTAAATACGCATAGGCATGCAAAATCTGCACACACCCCCCGCCCCGTGGGGCTCAGCCTTACCGTGCTCTTCCTGGCCACCATCTTATCCAGTTTCTTGGCGATCCGGACCAGTTCCTCAGCGGGCCCCATGCCGGTTGCTGGCGGCTGGAGGGGCTTCGGCGGCCGGCGGAGCAGCAGCAAAGGGGCAGCGGGCGCAGCCTGGCATCGGGGGGTGGGCAGCTGGGTGCGAAGTGGGGGCCAGGCTAGGAAGGAAGGGGAAAAGGGGGGGAAAGAAAGGAAAGGGAGAGAAAGCAGAAAGGAGGTGGGGCTGTCCCAGCCAGTTATAAACTCCTGCCAGGCAGGGAAGGGCTAAATATAGCTGGGAACGCCAGGCAGGGCCACGATTGCAGGAGCTGGGGGGAGGCGCGTGGCGGGGTGCAGCGGGACACGCACCCAGCCCACCCGGGGGTGCTGGAGGAGCTGCCCACCCAACAGGGCAGGCTGGAGTCTGCTGGTGGCAGGGAAAGGGCACAGGATGCGGATTTGCCACCAGGTTGGCTCAGCTGGGACGTGGCTTTGCCAGTCCTGAGGGGTGCGGGTGCGACGCAGGGCGGTGCGGGGTTGGTGGGCACCGGGGCTGCTGCTCTTCTCGACCCTGGGGGAACGAGCTGAGATGACAAAGGACACACCAACACCTCCCCCTGACCTTCTAAGCCTGGCAGGTGCTAAGGTTGAACCAGCATTTTACCCACGCCCCCAGGAGCACCCCGTGCATGCCCAGGGTGGGTGCCAGGGGCCTCCCAGCAGCAGGCAGCACCATGGGTGCTGTCCCCAGGCTTGAGTGGCACAGGCAGTTGGGATGGGTGGGTGACAGCCAGCGTGCCACCCACGCTGGTCCCTGCTCCACCACCCAACAGGGGTGGCTGTAGCATGAGCACCCTGCTCTAGGCTGGATGCATCCTGGCACGCAGGGATGATGCCCATGCCCCAAGCCCAGTGCCACGTGGCTGCCCCAAACCCAAAGTGGTGCACCCCCCCCACACCCCCACCTCCCAAAAAACCCCAAAGCCCAGGGTCACGTCCCTGATGGGCACCAGCAGATCAGAGGATGCCCAGTGCCTCAGGGCAAACCACCAGCATCACCCAGGATGGGAACTGGCAGCCCTGGAACGGGGGGATCTCTGCCCCCCCTTTTCCCCCCCCGCCCCCCAACACGCACCCAGGCACTTACAAAATCAATGGCTTTATTAGAAACCAAAGATGGAAAACTTTACTTAAAAAAGACCACCTTTTGGGATGAAACGTTTGATGGTTGAATGAGAAGGGGGGGGGGTAAAATGGGGGGGGGAGTGGTAGA
>JANHGN010017365.1:0-38519 GCA_024605025.1 Megaceryle maxima
GTATGCTTGTAGCCAAACGCCAATGAAAGTAGTTGATGTACATGTTATCAGATTGTAACCACTATATAAGTAAGTGATGCAGTTAGAATAAACGGATCGGGATGTAGCCATATTGGTGTGATTGTCGATACTCGGCCGGCTTCCCAACAGGACCCTCTTCAGGGTGTATCTGCCAATACTCTCAGTTTTGTGTCATCGGCAAACTTGTTTTGAGGTGACATCCAGAACAAATTGTTCTGTCACCTTTCCAGAGACTAAGATGAGACCAACCAGTATGTAGTTTCCTGCTTGCCATGTCTAAGGAATGCAGTGACATTGGCCTTCCTCCGGTCCACAGGCACCTCTCCTGTTCTCCATGACCTTTCAGAGATGATGGAGGGTGGCACAACAATCACATCTGCCAGCTCTCTCAGCACTCATATGTGCCCATGTATTTATGGATATTCAGTTTGGCTCAGTGGTCTCTAACCCCGTCCTCCTCTACCAAGGGGCAGTCTTCCTCTCTCCAGACCTTTTCTCGTACCTCCAGGGACTGGGATTCATGAGAGCTGGTGAGGACAACAGGATATTTCACAGATTAGAAGATATTTTGATCAGTTCATATATTATATTTTCCTGTATTATAGTGATATTATGATAAAATGGACTTAAAATAGATTTTAATTAGTATTATTTAGGGAATACATAATTTAAGTAGTACTGCAATTTGTCATAGAATAGTGTATTCAATTCTAATTTTAAAAAGTGTTCAGCTTGGAAACTGTTTCAACACTTTTAATCTATTTGTATATATGAGAACAAGAGAAGCCATCACTGAGTGTTTTTATTGTCAAAGTATTCAACCTGTCATATTTAAAAACATTCAGACTCCAGAGAGCATTTTACATATGCAATAACTGCTTTCATTTCTTCTGTTACTACTTAATTGCATTTTATCAATAATCTTACATAATATTTAGCTAAAATGCCAGTCCAAAGGTTACCCATAAAGAAACAGAAGAAGATTTGCATAATAATTACTCATCAATTCAACAGAAGAGAAGAAATAATTAGTCTTTTAAAAGCCTGAAATTTTCAATGAGATTATAAATCCAAGTCTAGTAACAATTTACTTAATGTGCTTTCTTCCAAGGCTGCCCAAAGAATCCTTTAGAAGTCACAGTACAGTATACCTTAAAAAATAAATCACCTGACCATAATAATTCCTTCCATGTCTTGGGAGATTCTTTTAATTAATTAATAATGATAATAATCCATGTTTCTGTATTACTTTCTCTCTATGATTAATGAAGCATTTCATAGGCATTATTAAATTAAATCTCCTAATACCCTGAGCAATGAGTAAATACTATTATTTCAGCTACAAAATATAGAAGTTAGGTATGGAAAGGTTAAATAACTTGCCTAGCATAGTAGAATAAGGATAAATATTAAGAAATTGGGAGTAATTCCCACCCCTAGAATTATGAGATGGGTTTAAAATCATGTGGTTTAATTTCTTAATGCTATTTTTATTTGCTTTTGCTCCCCTGGATTTTGACCTTCACTTGTTTTTCTAATACTTCCTTTCAAAATTCCTCTCTATAACTGTGGAGTCTAGAGATTTTTTCTTAAAAGTAGATAGAGAAATAGATAGATTAAATTCTTACATAAACCCACATCCCCATGGGCTTAGATTTCAAGCAGAACAGCAAATAATTTGAGATTGAAAAAAAAAGGGAAACACACACAACACACCCCAAGAATATAGTGCAGCAGAACTGAAATAATTTCTTAATATTTTTTCTTGGCTAGGTCCTAAAGGTGAGCTTTCACATCCATACTCAGGTGCCTACAAAAGCAAGCTGATCTTTGCCAGATACTTACACACACAATGGTTTTCCTTGAGTTAACTCTAATGAAGACATTTGAGCACCCAGGACATTTTTTAGGTTTGTAATTAAAAGGTTCTGAACTGAACATCAGGTTCCAGTTTTGAAAAGTCTTGTGTCTTCTGACTTCTACTCTTGGCTTAATGGAGCATTTTTTTCTTTGCATTTTTATTTATTTTGCGCTTATCACCATAGCAGATTAGGGCAAATTATTTTTCACAATAATCCACCAAAAGATATGAGTTCTATTTTAAGATTAAGAGCAAGATGATTAATTATAGCAAAATATTTCTGTGTTAACCAAATGGTCTAGTAAATAATGAAATTATTTTTACAACAAAATTAACACTTTTGACATATACAGTGTAGAAATAGTAAGTAAAGGAGAAGTTAAATAAAAAATGTTCTTTCTGAAGCTGTAAATGCTTTGTGAGACCTTTGTTTAAACAGTCCTTCTTAATGGATTTTTTTTTCCCCAGAATGTTCTTTGTCTAATTAAATAATAATAAAAACTTTCCTTTTCTGCAGTGTAAATAAAACACATGTAAATTCAGCAGAATAACAATAACACCTTTGGCAGAATTGCTTAGCATGATCATGTCCTTTAGCCTCAGTGTTCCCTTCAGCCCTTCTAATGTAAGTTCCTGTGAAATGGGGAGCAGATAGCTAAATATTTTTGACTTCCATCAAAACTTTGAATGGAAACTACATGAGCTCAAGCACAATTAAGCACTAATATAATTGTCTTCATATAGCAGAAATAAATTGTCCTTTCATTGTAATACTTCTGGTTTATACTTGAGAGAAAGGGCAAAAAGGAATAAGGAATGATTGCTTCTATGACCGTATAGATCAAATATGAACTTTAGCATGTAAGTAAGTGCATATGGAAAGGATTGTGCTCTTTGATTTACTCCTGGGCCTAGCTCTGTCATAAATATAAGGTCAGTCTCTTTTTCAGTGTCTGAACCAGACATTACTTTTTACTTTATGAACTGCATACTCCACCTCTGTACTGTGCAGGACTAAACCTCATTGTTCTGTTTCCTAAATAATTGATACGTACCCATTATCACAACAGAACTTTTCCACAGAAGTGTTTTCCAATGCAGCCTCTCCACAAGTAATTTGATCTGAACTTGCAAAGTAGTGAAGTAATTTTTAATCCATTGGAGCCATTTTCTCTTTTAAACTAAAATTATTTAAAGACAATATAATCCAGATGAAAGCAACACCATCTGGTGTTAAAAATGAATAGCATCATTCCTCTGCGTCATTCCATGCTGTTCTCACATCTTACCTGCATTTGGAGAATTATCTACTTTCTCCAAGCTTGGTAGTTTACCAAAAGAAATAGTGAAATATCATTATACTTCTGTTTTACAAATTTTTGTAAATTCACTGCATAGTGCTCAAACAGGCCTTCTTGTAATACTGCAATATCACTGTACAACTTGCAAAATCACCTACTGCACAGACATTAATATCTAAGCACAAAATGTGTTCCCAAGATATGCAGAGATGCATTCTGCATAATAACCATGGACAACAGGATTAAATACTATAACTTTAACCTCTGTGAGTGGTACCATAAAGGAAATTTTTCAACTGATATATTTAAGTGTCTTTAAAAGTACCTAAGCCATGTTCTTACTATCCATACTGATAAGAATTCAAATAAGGATTTAGCTTTTAGACATACATACATATATTTGTTTTTCTCATTTATGTTAAAGGTTCAGCAGTAAAAATCAATGTGTGGAAGGGTAATACATGTAACAACATCAGTAACAATAATTCTTATATTCTGCTAAAGGCCAAACCACTGTCAAGATGAGATTTCATATTATGTTTTTATCTTATTGCAGATAAAAAACTATTAATTTCATTTCTGTAGCACATTTCTGGTCATTTCTTACAGCTCTGCTGCATGTGCTACTGATGCTGTTTTAAGCATTATCCGTTACAAGAGTAACCTCATCAGCTAGAATGGGATATATGTGCATATGCTGATAAATTGTTTTATTGTGATTTAGCTATAATTTATTCCATCCACCATAAAATTAAAGGTAGAATATAGAACAATCTCACAGATGTATCAAGAGCCTGAAATAGATTTGCAAAAAGCTTATATATTTTGAAGTGTATTTCCTAAAAAAAAAAAAAAAAAAGCTTTTATATATAGCCTTATATTCTTCCCTAGGGAGGATAATATTTATTAATAACCCTCAACCTTTTTAGCATGGAGTTACGTACAGATAATTCAATTACATAAGCACCCTTACTGTCTTGGATGCTGTACAAATATATGGGGAAGATATACACCAGAAAGAGATGAAAAAGTCTAGAAATAGACAGGTTTGAGAACAGATAATTTGGTTAAACATAACAGTTGGGATATAATGAACACAACTGGGATGTAATTAATAATTTTCTATTACATTTATTTTCTTCTTTGCATAATGTATCTACTTCTTTTGTTAATCTTTGATCAAGACTGATGGAGGAAAACAGGTCATGGTAATAACAGATGGGCATGGCAATATCATTTATGTGAAAAGAGGGAGAAGAGAACAAAGTATGGCTGTCAGAACTGGTGTGTTGCTGTATTTCAGTCCAGTTGTGAAAGTTCTGGTCTATTTCTGTCCGTTGTGAAATTTTTCTACACCTATTACCATTTCCCTTCAATGGTGCTAGAAAAAAACCTCTTTGAGATTCTGCTTTAGTAATGTGGATAAAGACAAATCCGCTCACAGTCTACCAGCTTTTACCCTTCCCACAGTCTTTGTACACAGACAAAATTACCACCCAAAGTGTCTAGATAGTAAGGAAGTTATTTCAATGACAATGTACTATCATCGTGGAAGAGATTTGAGATATTTAAGAGTTCATATAAACTATAAAGTGTGTTTTCAATCTAAAAATATTGCTGCAGCTATCTTCGTATGATGCACAGCAGATGATCCTCACTCTGAAAACTTAATTAAGCTTCTATCTAGTACCAGAATGTAACAAAAGCCATTCTGTGTAGATCTTCTTATAGTATACCAAGACAACGGCATAAAGGTTTTACTTCAAAAGTGCTAAACACAGTAATACTGGCCAGTTTACATCAAATTCTTAACCACTGTATAAAGCCAGAATTTATAAGTAGTCTGATTAGTCCTCCTGGATTACACGAACTGTTTCAAATATGAGGGGAAAAAAAACCTCCAAATGAGAAGCTACACACAAATGAAAGCCAAAAGGCTGTGATATGTATAGGTGACATACAAGTGTGTGTTATTTTACTTCTTTAAAAATATGTTTCACAATTAGAGGAGCCAATTCTGTGTCACAGAAAACAAGATACGCCAGGCAATCAAAGACCACATTTCATTACTAAAGCATGAACTACAGAAATGAAGCTAGGTTAATTAGAATATCTGCTTCAACATGTTGACTCTTATGTAGTGGACACCCTGTAAACTCATTGGAACGGTATTAATGACTGAGATGATATGATTCAAGGGAGCAAATTATGTAAGAATAATATAACAGTTCACAGGAGTGTTAGACTAAACACTTCATTAAAGATTTTTCTGAATCATAGCTACATAGCTTTACAGTTTTTCTCAGTCATGCAGAGGAATTAGATTGACCAGTTGAAAACTTATCCATAACCAAGAAAACTATGTCAGTCCTGTCATTTTCTACAACAACATTTTCAGAATATGTATCATGCTCACAAAAACTTGTAATTCTTAACGAGAGTGAGGTATTCCAAGACATGGTGGATGTCCTGTACAAACTCTTGTTGACATAACATGTCAACACCCTCTGTCAGTATGGACAATATAATTTGCATATTAATATCCCACAAAAGTAAGACCAACCTTCATATTTTCAATGCAAACATACTCAAGCCAATACTCCTCCAAAATTAACCCACAAATGTGCCATCAGCAAGCAATATTTTCTCTAAACAAAGAATCATGTCTGTGAACATGAAAATAGACACATAATGTGACAGTATCTTTATGAGCTCCCTGTATAATTCCATATACTTCAGTAACATAACTTTTCTGTATGTTAAGCACATAGATGACATCTTCATAATATGAACATAAAATAGGGAATTTCTCAATTCAGAAGAAATTTATATCCTCCTCCTATAGATCTAAAGTCTCTGGAAGACTTAAAATAATATGGCCTTGAAAATATCCCGAGCCATATCAAAATGGGAACCTAATAGCTTAAATATATAGCAAAATTGTAACATCGTAGATCAACTGAGGAAATGAAAGATGAACAATGTCAGGAAAAAGAGTATTGCACACAGAAAACATACAGCAGGATTGACTCTAAAGTAGCCTTTGTGACTGTAAAAACATATTTTGGAATCACTGGACAGTTCTTTGAAAATGTCACCTAAATACCTAGCAGTAAACAAGAAATTTAGATGAAATATTATGAATAATCAAGAAATTAATACAGAACAAAACAGAAGATATTACTGTGCTATCCATGGTGCACCTACATTTTGAACACTAATTGCAGCTATGGTAATCCTACTTTAAAGCAATATAGTAGAATTTGAAAATGTCTAGGCAATCACAACAAAGGCTTACAGAGAATGGCCGCTAAAGAATAGGTTTGGCTCAATATAAGCTCACACAGCCCTTTCTCTGACTGCTTGGAATTGGTGGGATCACTTTGAGCTTAGTGTTTCATCTGCTTTTTCAATAGGCAGCCACAGCTGGCCACTGTCAGAGATGGGATACCAGTCCATAGGAAGTTTTGATATACTCTCATTTTTTCCCTTCCCTCATTCTTAATCAAGATTTTAAACTGGAGGGTAAACTGCAATTTGAAGTGATGATAAAATTATTTTGTTTTTCATATAGCAGATAAGACTGAAAAATTCTAATAATACGGGAGCTTGAAATTCAAATAATTCAAGTACAAATAATTTAAAATTAATTTGGGAATTTTGATCATATATAAAATCATAGAATGTTTTAGGCTGGAAGGGACCTCTAAGAGGTCATCTAGTCCAACCTCCCTACACAAGTAGGGACATCTATTGTATGATCAGCTATTCACTGCAAAATCTTAAAGTCTATTCTTGCAAACTCTCAAACTGTTTTGCAAAAGAACAAAGGAAGAGTACTAAGAAATGTGAAAATCCTTTTCTTGTAAAAATTCTTTTTTTATACAGTGGTCTCTAAGAAACATGATTATTAGTATCTAGTATTTTTGTAACTAACATTGCTTGCGTAGCTATAAAAATTATTGAAATGTACTCAGTTTGTCTGATGGTTCAGTTTATGAACATATGTAGTAGTTCGGGCAGAACAGTACGTCAACTGTTTACTAAGCTTCCACAGTTGAGCCTGCTGAGATAGATTGTTCACAATTGCCACTTAAATAACCCCAGAACAACAACAAAAAAATCCACAACTGAAAGTTGTTTCATATTGCTTAGCTCGTTTGTTAGATATTCTTTGATAAGAACCTACTGTGAATATATCACTAAGTATTTAGGGACAAAGTTTTGCAATCTGAGCATGTCAATTTTCAGTTTGTAATTCTGTAATTTTGTCCTGCTTTTGACATGTATGAATGAACCGGAATTTCTTCTGTAGTAATAGACTGTCTTAATAGATGACATTTGGTTTTGCTTTAAGTTCCTATCACCTTTTGTCATGTTCCTGTGTATATAGATTGGCCCTTACAGGCCTCACCTGGAGTCTCCCCATTTATCTGACCCCTGCCCATATGCCCAGTACCCCAGTTCAGCTCAGCTCAGGGGAGGGCTCTCTCTGGTCCTGCCTCCTGAGTGGACTTCAGCCCCATCTTCTGTGTACTTGTCTCCTGGATGTGCCCATCAGAAGTATATGGTAGACTTGTCTCCAGCCCTATCCTTGTCCCTGTCCCCTTTTACTCCTGGCTGGGCTCCCTGGGTGTCCCCTGGACCTGCTTTCCCTAACAGGGTCTGGGTCAACCTCAGCTCCCAACTCACTTTCCTTTAGAAAGCAGTCAGCCCTCACTGCTCCTTCGCACTGTCAGAATACTATCAAAGAGCTTGAACGCATATGTTGCCAGAATTCTTTTTCTAGATGTAGACTCCAGGTATTGAAAGAGGAATTAACTCAGTTTAAGAACTATTTGTATTACTATTTTCAATTTTGTTCCAGTTTAGCTTATAAACTAATCTTGGGTTTATTCAACTTCTCTCTAGATCTTAATTTGAGAAAAAAAATCTCTATAAGGTAGAGGGCCACTGAATTAGCAGCAGATTTAAGTTCACCTGTATTTATTTTCAGTACAAGCGCTTCCTATGCACTTAATAGTGCACAATGCACAAGCAATGCAAGTATGTATTATTATATGTAAATATTAAAATATCTGAGGTTCTGAAGGAAAATGTTAAGCACGTAAATGAGTATTTAGAGTGTTTCTTTGTGGACCATGTTGCACCTAGAAAATTATATTAGTGTGGCCATATTATAGAAAATCCTAATTTCAGCATTTTGTCTTTTTGCCTAGAAAACTCCTTTTAAACTCACATTGTATTTTTTACTCTGTCCTGAAGGAATTTATCCCAAGATCCTTTTAAGGCTGTTTTTGGTTTACAAAACTCTCCAATTTCATCATCTTCTCTGCAGTTGTTACTTACCCTTATAATTCTACACCTTACAATAAACAATATAAAATTTATTATATACAAATAGTTGAGCTAAAGGAGAATATACATATATAGACCTCTGCACAGTTAGACAAGTTCAGAGCAGGGAGATGGAATAATAGCTCTTCCATCATGTTATTTAGTTATCTAAGCATCCTCTAAAACATAATACATATCCATCTTTTCAAAGTCAAATGTAAGCAAAGCTTCTTTTACAGTATCTTTCATGTACTTCAGTTTGTAGTCTCTGTTGCTAAGCAGGTAAGTCAGTTTCCTCAACCTTTACTCGGTCTAATCCAATAGTAATAGCCGAATATTTTACCTTGCCATCTTCATTGCATATACACAGATTTTAGTCCATTGTTCATCTTACTAGTCTTTTCTTTGTATATAATGTACTTAACCCCATTAATATGTCCAGAAAGATTTCCTGTGCTTACAAAACATAAACTGAGCACGGTTGTCTCCATACTTCAGATAATGTCATGAACCCAATTAACCTTCCATGCAAAAAGAAGGAAAAGAAAAATCTATCTGAACATTAAATATTTTTTAATTTGCTTAAACTGGACACATTAGACTTGTTTGTTTTCAGCAGGAAGGCTTTGATTTATTTTAATTGTGTAGATATCAAGCTCCATAACGGCTACTGTAGAGCTGCTAAAAAAACCCCAGTATTATAATTTCCCATTTTTATAGGTATGCTGCTAGTTCTCCTCATAGAAGAATGATCCAGATTGCACCTTTCTTTAAAGATGAACCTTTTTCCTTTCAATTTCCTTCCCACTTATTTTTCTAATCAATAGTCAGATGTTATGTAATGGTCAATGGCTTGATGTCCAGATAGAAATCAGTGACAAGTGGTGTCCCGCAGGGATCCATGCAGAGACCAGTGCTGTTTAATATCTTCGTCAATGACACAGACAGTGGGATCAAGTGCACCCTCAGAAGTTTGCAGATAACACCAAGGTGAGAGGTGCTTTTGACATAGCTGAGGAAAAGGAAGACATCAAGAGGGACCTGGACAAGCTTGAGAAGTTGGCCCATGTAAACCTTCAAGAAGGCCAAGTGCAGAGTCCTGCACCTGGGTTAGGGCAACTCCTGGTATCAATACAGGCTGGGAAATGAAGGGATTGAGACCTTTTATGTCAACGGTAATTCAAGCAGTCTATTCTGTGATTTGGGTGCAAGACATTGTTGATGCTGTAATAGTATCCAGTTAGCAAAAAAATACAGGAGCATTCCATTCATCCTGCTCTGCCAATGTGCAAACTGAGGCTAGAACATGGAGCCCATGAGCAACATGCATGTAGTCTGTGGGCTGCAGTCTGGAAAGAAAAATTCCTATCTCCACTCCCAAGTTTTGTGATACTGATTTTCCTAGTAGTCACTGGGTAAGATCATAGTTTGAAGGTTTTTTCAGCCTTTTTTCAGAGTTTTACTTCTCTAAAATTCAAATGTTTTCATGAACCTTTTTAATAAAGATTTTAGTGTGATAAACATATTTGGAACTCATCCATGGAGCTTACTTGTTGTCTACAGCTTTTGAGAAAAAGCAGCTTTTAGTCCATTTCTCTTAATTCACTTCTTCTCCATGTATGTCCTTTATCATCTGTAATGCAACAATATCTGCAAGTAAAAACAAGGCACTTTTTGTTTTGGTTTGGTTTGGGTTTCTTTTGTTTCAAAAATATCAGAAACTTCTTCTAGGGACAGTAGACTAAGCATAGACATCTCTTGAAGTTTCATAGTTCAGGGTCTGTTCTGCATTTGAAGTCTATGCCAGCTTTTATGATTGAAATGAAGAGGAAAGCAATGTTCATAGAAAGTTACAAATTTAAATTAGGGCATTATAGGAACACATGCATTTTTGCTCTGAATAATCAATATTTTTATACTGCAGGCATAATTTACCAACTAGACTGAACAAATGAAGGCAACATCCTGAATAACATAATTCTCACATCAGTATCAAAGTAGAGCATTTGAAGACATAAAAGCAAAAGGTAATGACATTATCCTTGAATCTTCATGACTTTCCTAAAGGTGAACGTATTAAATAAGAACTGCTGAAGTGCTGTTGGCACTGTTTTATGCATCCCATCTGTTAGTCATAATATTACATCAGCTAATTAATGCGTGTTACCTTGTGTGTAAAGCAACATGTACTCTGTTGATCACAGAGTCAACCCTAAAGTGGTTCTCAGTGGAACAGTTTGGGTTTTTTGTGTGAGAAAGTTAGGGATTTTTCCCATGAAAAAAATATTTTTTTTCATTAAAAATTTCAACCTTTAAAAAACTCTACATTTCTAGGAAACTTGTTCAGAAAGTATATAGTTTGAAATCATCCCTTTTTGCTTTCTATAATACTTCTATCTTAAAAATTTAAAGAATTTTGTAATGCTGTTTTGTCTATTTTTTTCTGTGCAGTACATTTGATCTAATGGTGTGATCTCACTGTCATGTCACAGTATAAATTGTCAAAAATTGTATTATGACATGACAGTAGCAATGGTGCACAACTAATTAAATCTAATAATGTCTGTCATTTTTCCTTTTTAAAAAAATCATGAAGGGCAGCTGCTACTTAGTACTGAAAAAAATCTTCTAGATGGAAAAGCTTATTCTTTGTGTTCACAGTGAACAGTTGAATCAGTTCTAAGCTCCCCTAATTATCTTGGAATATGTTTGAGGTGAATATCACATGTTCCTTGTAGCAATTAAGAGAAGTCTATTTCATTCCGGAGGCAGCAAGGTCGCTTGTCATTGATGTGAAATTGTAGTTATATCAGATGTGTTACTTACAAGAAGTATCAATTTCAGGAACAGAAATACGAAGAAAAACAAGTTAAAAGATGATGATCTCCTGTTAAATCTTGCCTTCCAGGGTAACCATTGAGTGCTGAGCTACTTTTTTAGTTTTGGTTTTTTTTTTTTTGTTTTTGTTTTTGTTTTTGTTTTTGTTTTTGTTTTTGTTGTTGTTTGTGGGGGTTTTTTGTTTGTTTGTGGTTTTTTTTGGGTGGGTTTTGTTTGTTTGTTTTTGTTTGGTTGGTTGGTTTTTGTGGGGTTTTTAGTTTGTTTGTTTGTTTTAAACAATCAGTTTCCTAGACACTAAAATTCCTGTGCAACTGTAGCTGGGTCATTTTGGAAAGCGATTTACTTCACCCTCCTTCTTGTATGGATCTAGTATATAGAACAGTCTTTGATTCATCCATTTTTATATGAAACTGTTCTTTAAATATAAACATTGGTGGGCTCTATATCTAACTTTAAAAGCTGGAGCTATAAAATAGCCTAACATGTCATTTCCAGAAGGAGCTGTGTGCATGGATAATACAGTTTAATTACGTATGATCTGGCTCATTATTTCTTTCCTTCTTACAAGGCTTACTTTACCTTTTGAAGTATTTAACATCAGATGAGAATTTTGCTATATGACCTTACTCATTCTGTTTTGAATGTTATCAGTATTTCTGGCTATTGCAAATATATCTTTTAATTACCATTTATATACAAAAATATAAGCATGTGTAACCCCCAAATCCAGAATTAATATGGTGTTCTGGTTTAACTGCAGTCAGCAGCTAAGCACCACACAGCTGCTTGCTCATTCCTTGCCAGTGGGGCATGGGAGAGAATCAAAAAAGAGTGAAGTGCAAACACTTTTGGGGTGAGATAAAGACAGTTCAAAAGGTAAAGCAAAAGCCTCATATACAAACAAAGCAAAATAAGAAATTAATTAATTATTTCTAGAGGAGATGTTCAGCCATCTCCAGGAAAGCAGGGCTCCATCGTACATAATGGTTACTTGGGAAGACAAACACCTTAATTCCAAATGTCCCTGCCCCTTCATCCTTATTCCCTGCAGCTTTTTTTTTATTTGTTTGGGTTTGGTTTTGTTTTGTTTTGTTTTGTTTTGGTTTGGTTTGGTTTTTTGGTTTTTTGGGTTTTGTTTTTTGTTTGTTTGTTTGTTTTGTTTTGGGGTTTTTTCGTTTTTTTTGATGTCACATGGTCTGGAATATCCTTTTGGTCACTTGAAGTCAGCTCTCCCAATTGTGTGTCTTCCCAATTTCTTGTGCACCCCCAGCTTACTTATTGGTGAGGTAGGGTAAGAAGCAGAAAAATCCTTTACTCTGTGTAAGCACTGCTCAGCAATAATGCAAACATTAACACTGTTGCCAGCACAAATCCAAAACATAGCGCCATACTAGCAACTATGAAGAGAATTGACTCTATCACAGACAAAACCAGGAGAGCCAGAAAAAAAAAAAGAAAAAAAAAAGAAAAAAAAACCCCCAAACAATTAAATTTTTCAATATTCTAAGAAATTTGATGTTCAGTTACATAGATATGTAGAATTTTCACAGAATTATAGAATGATGACCTAAAAAAGAAGCTTTTTTCTCATGATATATTTGGCCTGAGATAATTTTCCCCTTAACAGCCCTCACAATGCTGTGCTTTGTATTGAGAGCTAGAAAGGTGCTGATAATACACTCATGTTGTGGCTACTGCTGAGCAGGACTAAGCTAAATCATGGTGACTAAGGTTTTGTGAGTCATTTGGAAGTCAAAAGCAAAAGGGTGCCAGTGATCAAATGCTTCAGATATTTAATTAAATTCAGGACTTTATCTCACTCTGATCACAGAACCATAGAATGTCAGGGGCCAGAAGGGACCTCGAAAGATCATCCACTCCAACCCCCCTGCCAGAGCAGGATCACACAGGAACGTGTCCAGGCGGGTTTTGAACATCTCCAGAGAGGGAGACTCCCCAAGCCACCTGGGCAGCCTGTTCCACTGCTCTGTCACCCTCACAGTGAAAAAGTTCCTCCTCATGTTTACATGGAACTTCCTATGCCTCAGCTTCCACCCATCGCCCCTTATTCTGTCATCAGGCATCACCAAGAAGAGCCTGGCTCCGTCCTCCTGGCACTCACCCTTTATGCATTTATAAACATTGATGAGGTCTCCCCTCAGTCTCCTTTTCTTCGAGCTAAAGAGCCCCAGCTCCCTCAGTCTTTCCTGAGATGCTCCATTCCCTTAATCATCTTTGTGGTTCTGTGCTGGACTCTCTCAAGCAATTCTATATCCTTCTTGAACTGAGGGGCCCAGAACTGGACACAGTACTCCAAATACAGCCTTACCAGGGCAAAGCAGAGGGGCAGGAGAACCTCTCTAGACCTACTAGCCACACCACTTTTAATACACCCCAGAATGGCGTGGGCCCTCTTGGCCACAAGAGCACATTGTTGGCTCATGGTCAGTCTCCCATCAACTAGGACCCCCAGATCCTTTTCCCCTTCACTGCCTTCCAACAGATCAGTCCCCAGATATTGAATGAAATAGGGATATTGGCCTAGATTTCTACCTTCTTTATTTGTTGAACATGTTTATCCATTCGCAGAGTTGGTGTGAACATAACTATACTGGTTCAATTATCAGCCTTCTGTGTAATACTGCCTTAAAGTCTCAGTTTGTCTCTGCTGGTGATTCTGTCTTTTAAACTAACTTCCTCTAGCACCTCTGCAATCCCTTTATCTGTTGCTAAAGACTATTGAAAGGAATGGGAATAAAAGATAATCAATCTTGTAATTTGCTAGATGTATTTTAATGAATTTATAGGACATATTTTTGTGTTGTAAATTTACAGATAGGCAAATCAGATTTATCCAAAGAATGCAGATGATTAGTGACTTCTGGGAATGTTCTCACTTTTTTTTTTTTTTTTTGATGGCTTTTATCTCTCATCTTATACAAATCTTTCTCCCTTTAGAATTACGATTGTAATTTGATTCTATAAAACTGGTAAAATAATAAATTGTATTGGTGGTCTTTGAATATACTAAAATAATTTTTTTTTCTTCCTTTACTAGAAAGATCTATTATTAATGGCACTGGAGTTCTGTTTCTGATGACTTTCCTACTGCTTATGTGTTCAGTGCAATGCCTATCCAAAACCTTCTTTGTTAACTACCTTTCATCATAGTCTTACTAACTTATTTTGTGTTGAAATTCAGGTGTTTACTGGTAAAATAGATATTGTACTTCACTAGAAAGTCCTTTTTTGTAAATCTTAGCCGAAGTAAATTCCTTTGGTTCAACAACTATTAAATGTGGATAACTTGCTTAGGCTGAAATCCAGTGCAGACATATTCACAATCCCCAGTTGTGTAGAATATCTGTGAGTGTGTATTGAAGAAAGAGTTATCTTTAAAGTCAGAGTCCTCTGTTACCCCTACAGCTTCACAGCTTCTGCCAGCTTCTCTTTGTGTGCTAGATCTAATTCCAGACATCACAACTGTATTGTTAATATTTTTTTATACCCCTGAAAGAGTAACATTCTTCTATTCAAAAGCTGTGATTCCTCCTGGAAAAAGAAAAACATTTTTCTAGTAAATGCTCTTAAGTAACTAGCACTAATTTTATTGGAGATTTTCTGTTTGTAAATAAGATGAGATATTACCAAACACCTATCTGTAATTAATTAACTGATGATAATACAACTATAGTTAACAGCAACTGACACTGAAGTATATTAAAACATAATTTAATTAAGGAAAAGAGTGGCATTCATCATGACCTGTTAAGAAAACCTTCAGAAGAAGTAAAAAATAATGTAATTAATTAGTGTCAACAACTGAAGAAAACTTGAACTTTGTTACTAATTGAATGAACTGCTTTATGTGGGAGTCTTCAGGGAAGTTCTTTGGTTCATATGCAGCATCAATGATAAGGATCTGTAATTCAAAGGAGGATAAACCCTTGAGTATTTTGACCTGAGTGATTAGGAACATTAAGGATCTTTAATTTATGAAAAACTTCCAGTAGGTGCCTGAAGAAGAATATGTAACTATGTGGTTTATATTTTTTTCTGTTCTATCTGAAATTGACTTGGATGCCAGACCTGCAATGTATTTTTGCTACTGAATATATCTGTGAATGTCATCTTGCATGCTATTAGCTACCACTGACACCTGTGAGAGACAAGAACATTCAGCAGGAGGTCTTCCACACTCTGCAAGATTAGATGACAGAAAGAGAGATACAGGAATACTATCGTTAATAATCCTGATGAAGAATCAAGAATTTGTGAACTTTTAACAGAGTAAATTTGGTCAGTCTTATAGTACCAAAAAAATACAATGTCACTGTTCCTTTTTGCACCAAGTCTGGGAGGTAAAGAATTTACCTAGGACTTGCAAAATAAATGTTTGTTTTCCTCTGCTTCCTCATCTGGAACCCAAGCTGCCCGTGGCTTTGTCAAGGGCTGCCCACTTTGACAAGGGCTGGGCTGATCATTAGATGAATGACAGATTCTCTCTATTAACCCCTCTCCCTTCCCAAAGAGGAAGAGAAAGGGAACAAAGGAGGGAAACTTATAGATTGGAGAAGAAAACTGAAACAGCTTTAATGACAAACATAACAATGAAATATATACAAATATATACAAAACCAATATGGAACCCAACCCCCCTGATGGCAGTTATGTCAACATCAGCACTGATGCTGCAGGCAGGCACTGGGGAATTTCCAGACTTGACTCAGCAGCAGACAGGAACCAGATTCAGGAGCTGGATTTTGGGAGCAATTCAGGAGCACTGCTGCCTGTTTTGTGGGTGCCTCTATAACAAGATTGAACAGTCCCAGCTCTCCCAGCCTCTCCTAATCTAAGACATGCTACAGCTCCTTAATCATTTTAGTGGCCTTTCACTGAGCTCTCTCTGGTAACTCCATGTTCAGGTGTGGCCTCAACAGTGCTTAGTAGAGGGCTCACCTTCCTCATCCTGCTGACAACACTCCTAATGCAGCCCAGGATACCATCAGCCCTCTTTGCCCCAAGTACAAGTTGCTGCCTAATCTTCAACTTTGTGCCCTCCAGGAGCCCCAAGTCCTTTTCTGCATAGCTCCTTTCCATGTGTTTGGCTCCCAGCGTGCACAAGCGCATGAAGTCAGTCCTCCTGAGATGCAGGAATTTGTATTTCTCCTTGAAATTCATGAGGTTCCTGTCAGATCATTTCTCCATTCTCTTGAGGTTGCTCTGGATGGCAGCATGACCCTCTGGTGTATCAGACACTCCTTCCAGTTTTTTGTCTTCTGCAAACTTGCTTCATGTACACCCTATGGCATCATTAAAAAAGGTATTGAACAGGATTAGGCCCAGTATTGACCCCTGAGGTACACTGTCTCATAGTGGCCTCCATCTAGACTTCATGCTACTTATCACAACCCTTGGGACCAGTCATTTATTCAGTTTCCATTACACTTCATTACATGCTCATCCAGCCCATATTTCTTCAGCTTCAATATGGAGATCTATGGGAGACAGTGTCAAAAGCCTTACTGAAGTCAAGGTAGACAATAACCACTGCTGTCCCTTTCTCTAAGGCTTGATTTGATTTGTAAAAATTCAACTTATTAGATCTGTACAAATTAAAAACTTCTACAGGATCAAAATCAAGTTCCATCTATTTAGAATAGCCTTTTAAATTTCTTGGAATTTAAAAATGAGAAAACTATGTCAAGTTATTTGATCAATGTATAATTTTACATTTTTTCACTAATGTCACCCTTTGTTGGCTACTACCAATATCTTTCATTTAATGTACATATTCATTCCTGAATTGCAAAAACTAGCTTCCATATTAAAAAATACTTGTTTCAAATCCATAAAGAAGTGGCCTGTGAATTAAAGAATATTTTACTCTTGTTGAAATCAGATCAGGGGAAAGTAGTAAAGCCAAATAATAAAAAGAAAACTATCAGAAAATAATGTCTTTTGTTTTAAAGGACTATCTTCAGAGTTATCAGACATCTTTGTTCAACTTACCAGCTCTTCATTTCTGAGTCTACAAGCACAGGAAACACAACAGCAGGATTTTGGTTTTTTAATGGTATACTTTTAATTTTGATTTAGTATAGACATTAGTATGCACTAAGGAACATAGATCCAAGGGTTTCTAAACTTCAAAGTTCACAAATCTAAGTCTAATTTGCACTTTAGAGGAGGCACATGAAGGACTTCAGTCAATATAGAGGGGTTCATTGTGTTTCTGTGTTCAGTATTTGATAGCTTTTTCTAGTAATTCAGTCACATATCTCATTTGCATGAAGTTTCTTTTAAATGTCAGAATTGAGATATGACAATAAGTATTCACTTTGATTAACATATTAAAGATATTTCTTGACCTTAAATGAAGACACTGCTTCAAAATGTAATCATATCTTTAAACTGGGTGGAGATTGAGGTGGGAAAAAGCTATACAGACATCAGAGCACAATATCTACAGGCTCAGGGCCAAAATGCATTGCTATTTCCCAACATACTCTCTTTTAGAACTGGTGTTCATAGTTTTAATTCAAATGACATAGAAGAAGATATTTTGATACTCTTTATCTACCCTTTTGAGAATCTATAGTATATCTCAATAGGCCTGAATTTAATGGAACAGTCATGCTGTTCCAAAAATAATGATTTGAAAAAAACACTTATTTTGGTAATAGTTTAGGTCTAAAAATGTGAGGACTTGTTTTAAGTTACACACAATTTTGTATCTCAGTGTTTGACTTTAAATAATCTTCATTGGTTTTTGGGTTAGTGTGACAGCAAGAGGTCCACATATGTATTTTAAAAAGTGACAAATTTATTTTAATGCATTACTATATCAAGTCTATTGATAGTAGATTTATAGCATTGCATAAAAACTCTTGGTGCAATATTCTGTTCTCTTCGTTAATCAGAAGTATACCTGTCTCCCACTGTTTGTTCATTGTGTAGCTCTTCAAATATTTCCTGCAGGATTTAATAAGCTGCACTGTAACATCAGTATTAAAATACATACCTTTTTATTCTTGATAGGGGGTTGCAGCACCTTTTCTATGAGGACAGACTGAGGGAGTTGGGGTTGTTTAGCTTGGAGAAGAAAAGGCCCTGGGGACACCTCATTGCAACCTTCCAGTATCTGAAGGGTGCCTATAAAATATCTGGGGAGGGACTTTTTACAAAGTGATAGGATGAGGGGTAATGGCTTCAAATGGGAAGAGGGTAGACATAGACTAGAAGTCAGCAAGAAGTTCTTCACTATGAAAATAGTGAGATGTTGGAACCAGTTGTCCAGGGAAGTTGTAGATGCTCTATCACTGGGTGTGTTCAAGACCAGACTGCATGGGGCCTTGATCAACCTGATCTAGTGGGAGGTGTCTCTACCCATGGTAGTGAGGCTGGAACTAGATGATCTTTAAGGTCATTTCCAACCCAAACCATTTTAGGATTATATGACTCTGTGTTTCAATAAACTTGGTAATGGTCTTATTTTTATCATATGCTGTGACTAATTTGAAATTAATATAAGCTAGAACATGCTAAATTTCCTGTATATTCTAAGAAAATGGGGGAGGGGACAACAAAGTATTTTCCAGAATTATTGATTTAATTAATGATGAATGGTTTGTTTGTTTGTTTGTTGGTAGACTTCTTTTTTAATGGTTAGTACTTATTGCAAAAGGACTTGCTCTAAGAATGTTAATGTTATTCTGAATTGCTGTCTAAATACCTAGTTTCCCCAAAATAAATAAAGGAAGCTGAAAAATTAATAAACAATATTCAAGAATCAGATTATGCATGGTGCTTGACACTTTTAACAGGCATTAAAAAAATGCAGTTTAAAGTTTAGCATCTCAGCAGAACTGACAGTAATTTCTTAAACAAAACAATGGCTAGCACGTGATGAAAGCTGTAACTTAGCAAAACAGTCTTAAGTTACCTCATAAAGAATTAACAGCCCTCTGTACTTCATTTGTACTCATCCTAGATACAACTAAAATGACAATGCATAATTGTTATATTCAAGACCATGAAAAATACATACTTACTGCTTCCCTACAAACTTTGGATTTTACCAAGGTAAACTTTTTAATTGCTTCATCTTTTCTTAAACAAGTTAAGGAATATTTGCAGCTCTGAGGAGAGATCCATTCATTTTGTGCTGTGCAAGAAGTAAAATTCTTTGATATCATGCTAAAAGCATGCATTTTTATGCTGAGTAGGACTATCTGTTTAAACCTAACCCTGTGTCCACTATGTCTGAATTTGACTTGAGAGTAGTTTGGTTTCAGTGATTCTGTGTATGTAACATTAAGTAGATCTAATTTTTTTTTTCTCTTAGGTTACCACATTACTGAACACAAACATTCAGTTGAATTAGAGAAACTTCTTTTATAGAGTTCTTATAACCTTTATAGAGTTACATTAAAGAGGCAACTTTAACTATTCCTTTTTCACTGCTATGGAAACCAGAGCAGCAAAAAATAAAATGATTTATCCAAAGTCATACAGAATTAGGAGTAGAGAGCAGGTCATCTTAGCCCTAGACTGTTGCTGTACACAGTGACCAAGATATCATTTATAATCACTGCCTCAAATAATGTCTTTTGTTTAAAGTATAACCACATTTATTGGAGACTTCTCTATTACATTGTTTTATTCTTGGCTAACATTTCTCAATGACTTTTTAAAGTTTCAATTTATGAGATCTCTACTTCAGTTCAGTTACTTAGTGCTGCATAAGCTCCTGATATTGTATCTTCTCTTAAAAACTAGTCCAATAGCCAGACTGCACTAAATAGGCATGTGATATACAGATGTGAACTGGAAGGGGCAACATTTTAAGTTAAGTCTACTGGGATGCAGCCATGCAACTCCTATTAACATTAATGAGAATCAAGCAGCTAAATCTCAGTGTGTTGTGCTGAAAATGTTCCCTGATGTGTTTGAAGGAATACCATTTTCACATCAAGTACTTGCAAATGTGCTGGTGCTGCTCCATAAAACCTAATATCCTAGAAAAGGATTCCCAGATCTTTCATACACTATAGCAAAGATGATCACTGGGAACTGTTGTTTGAATAACTCCACAGGATGCTGTACATCATTTTTATTGATGAGGAAGTTGTCATCTGTGTAGCCTCAATATAAAGTTGAATGAGCATGGGTTGCTTTAAAGCATTATGTTTCTGATTAGCCATCAAATTGTCAGCTAAAAATTAGCTTCATTCAGGCTCCGAGATTTATTTTATTTTTTCCTCCTGCCTCTATTTGTAAACTTGAAAGACAGAGCCACAGGTCTCTATGGATTCTGGCCAAACTGCCTGTTGTTCAGATGTTCCTTTATAAAACTGTAGCTAGTTCTGCTGAAAACAGCAATGTCAGGCTTACTGTTTTTTAATTCAGTAGTGATTTGTACGTAACTGTTAGGAGAGAATAAGTCTAAGTTAGGGTAGTCTTCTTGACGGGAAAAAAAGAGGTTATTAAGGATGATGCAATTCATAGCTGATCTCCTATCCTCCATCATGTATATTCAAACATACTTGCACTGTATGAAATATCTACATAGTGTATTACATGAGACAACAAGTAGTTAATAACAATATTCACCATGCTTTTGGTCTATATTCCACAACAGATAATTCTGGGAAGGGAATATTTATGCACTCATTATAAGATATTAAGTAAAATTGAATAATGAGTATATTTCTAACCAATTACACGTCAGATATAAATGGTTGGAAAGTATACAAAATCAGAAAATGTCCTCCATCCCCCACTAAAAAAATAACTCTACAGGGTAAATAATTACTAAAACATCTACATTGTAGCCCAGGGCAAGGAATGTTTATGATTTTCTGTAGTTCTGCTGTCAATCTCTGCCTTCTGCTCTCGCACTTTGGAGCATTCAGAGTATTATCTTCATGGTGTATAGCCAATTCTTTACCCTTTATTTGATTGGCCTTTGTCATTATCATGAAGTTTTAATATGGAAAATTAAAAGTAATTCGGACCAAATAATTTGATGAATTTCACCTTTCTCTCTTTGAGAGTGATTTATTTCTGAAATTTATTCATTATTCAGAGTGATTCAGTAATTCCTTTAGCAAATAATTCTTAGTGTGTCATTTTAATTGTGAATTATGAATATTACAATCAGTTTCTGCTCTAGCTTCTGTGCAGTAACACATGTATTTGACTAACTTAAGCAATTCAGTTTGAATTTCCAACTGTGTTTGATTATAATAGGTGTTAGCAATGTATGCCAGGCAATCAAAATCCAGATATGTGAGTCATAGTAACTAACCAACCCAGCATGAAGGCAAACTACGAATTTGATAATCAGATGTTAAGTTTAAAATTTACTTTCAGCAAATACTCAAGAAATCAGGTCAAAAATATACCCAGTGAACTATGAACAATTGAGTGCTTTCATAAAGTGATCATAAAAAGGTAAACAGAATTTAAAGAACAAATATTCAAGGATACTTCTATCAACTATTTTGGGGGGCTGAGTTGCTGACTGCCTTGCCAGTCTAATTATTTTCCTCCAGAAATAAGGAATTTAGTGAAGCATTTGACATTAAGGAAAGATCTAGCTGAACATAAGAAAGTGAACCACTGGTCCTAAGAGGAGTCAAGGGACATTTGTTCTTATGTAAATATCCAATTTTTACCTTTTCAAAACTCTTAAATCATGCAAAGGATGAACTGAGATGACTTATACAGCATCTATATTTAAATCCATATTTTTTAATGTGATTGCATTCAATCAAAATGATTGAACAGTGGATTTCTGATACATAATATTATGCTGATATACAGAATTGTAGAGAATGAATGGCTATTATATTAAATCTTGCTCATAATATTCCTAAAGCAATTCCCCAAGTTTTCAGAAGTATTGAATTTTTTCTTTCTGCAGCTTTAATAACCACTTGATTTGTGTGTCAGATACAGAATACTTATATTACACTCAAAAATATTTGAATCTAGCAAGGTGATTAATGCTGCAATACTAATGCAGCATGTCATTGGTTTTATTGGCATTTCATCAGTGATTTATGAGACAACAGATCTCTCTTCTTTGGGTGTAACTCCAACAGAGTAAATATCTGAGAAGATGAGTGCAAATAAAGGTAGTGTTTGGTGGTTTTATTTCCATGCCATTCTCTGACTTAACTATACTCCTTTTTTTCTTATGTACTATTTCATCAAATGGTATTTGTCATAAAAAAAACGATATGAATTTTAAGTTCTATTTCAGGACAAAGAAAGTTCCCAGGAAAAGAAAGAATTTTCCACTGTAAGTAATAAAAAAAAAACCAAACCAAAACAAACCAAACCAAAAAACCAAAAACCAAAACACCCTCACACTGCAATTTAAATAAGAATCTGAATTTATCACAAATGTGTAAAAAAGAGTAAATTTTCCCAACCACTATACTGCAATTTTTTTTTTTTTTTTAAGTATGTATTTTGTAGATGGTGAGAGATCAGTACTGTCTTTTACTTGCTTGTTCAGATTTGTTAGCTACTTTGACATCATAAAGATGATGACATCATAGAGACTAGCTAGAGGCTAGTCTTCACCCAGTAAAGTGTGAGTAATAAAGGGAATCAATAAAAGCACAAATAAGCGCCTGATTATTTTTAATGATTTGTTTATTGTGTCTGTGAATCAAGGACACATGATATGTCTGTCAATTCAAGGTATAAACCATAACAGTTAGCCTGTAACAAATTTTGTGTGATGTATCCAATTATAGGAAACTGCTTCTACAACTTTTACATTTGCAACTATTTCATCATTAGTATAAATTTATTTTATCAAAGTTTGACCAAAATGTTAACTCTCAGGATGAGCTTGATGAGAGGAAAGGGAATTTTTCTCTATGTTAAATCCTTGCAATCATTTGCTAAAATACATTGTTGCCATCATATGATGAATTAAGGATTTGAAACTTGTCATTCAGGGACTGAATAAAAATTAGATGCCTTTGCTGAAGGTATCTTTTTTGTTTGTCTCTCTTGTCAAATTATGTCACTTAGTAGAGTTTCTGGGCTCTACTGCTTTGAATCTGTAAAACTAAGAAATAGATCTTTGTACAACTCCAAGCAAGAACAGAACAGGTTTTTAACATTTCCTGGCTACTTTGGAGTCAAGTAAAAGTTCAAAAGCTATACTAATAACAAGAAAGAAATCTCTGTTGTTCACTACACATGTTGTTGCAGGTAGTGGAATATGTACTGGGAAGGCTGGAGTGAGCCAGTGTCATGGAATCACACAGAATCACAGAACTGATGAGGCTGGAATAGACCTCCAGGATCATCAAATCCAGCCTGTGACCCAACACCAGACTTCAGCTAAATCATGTCACTAAGCATCACATCCAATCTGTTTAACACCTCCAGGGATCGCAACTCCACAACCTCCCTAGGCAGTCCATTACAGTGTCTAATCACTCTTTCCATGAGGAAGTGCTTCCTTGTATCCAACCTAAACCTCCCCTGGCGCAGCTTCAGGCCATGCCCTCTCGTCCTCTCAATAGCTGCCGGGGAGAAAAGCCTGACTTCCACATGAAAGATAAGGTCCTCCTGAGTCTCCTCTTCTCCAAGCTAAACAACCTCAGCTCCTTCAGCCTCTATTCATAAGACTTTCCCTCCAGTCCCTTCCCCAGCCTCCTTGTCGCTCTCCTCCAGACCCACTCCAGCACCTCAATATCCTTCTTGAAGTGAGGAGCCCAGAACTGCACACAGTACTCAAGGGTGAGGCCTCATCAGTGCTGAGTACATGGGCAGAACTACATCCCTAGATGTTGTGGCCACACTATTCCTGATACAGGCCAAGATGCCATTGGCCTTCCATGCCACCTGGGCACACTGCTGACTCATGTTCAGCCAGTAATCAACCAGTACTCCCAGATCCATCTCTGCCAGGCTGCTCTCCAGCCACTCATCCCCCAGTCTGTAGCACTGCATGGGGTTACTGTGGCCAAAGTGTAGGACTTGGTCTTGTTAAACCTCATATTATTGGCCTCAGACCATCGACTCTGCACTACACACTGAAATAGAGGCCTTCTGAGGAAAATTGTTCCTAGTTAAGTAAGAAAACACTTTTTTTTTGTGATACATATGAACAAGAGAAGGAGGAACATAAAGGAAAGTAAATATAGTCTCTGCAGGGCAGGTCAAAAAGGAGTTCAGGACTGATT
The DNA here is from genome assembly GCA_024605025.1 of Megaceryle maxima. Taxonomy (NCBI): domain Eukaryota; kingdom Metazoa; phylum Chordata; class Aves; order Coraciiformes; family Cerylidae; genus Megaceryle; species Megaceryle maxima. The sequence goes on from JANHGN010017365.1 coordinate 24,579, forward strand.
TGCTAAAGTTCCAAAAATTAACAATATTTACAAAATAATGGATGTTGGCCTGGATGGGAAATAGATCTCAGTGTGTTGCAAAGCATTTGTCCAAGAACAGTAAGGCCATTGCAGAAAAGTTAAATGAATCATGTGACTTAGTAGTCACTCAAAGGAGAAAAATGGGATTTCTACTACTGATGAAAGACATGCCTGAGGATTTTTTTTCCCCAAATCACGTCAGTACAAAGAACAGATAAATTTAATTTAAAAAACCCAACAAAAACAAAACAGAAAAAAGTCTTATCCTTTAGATTATTAAAAAAAAATAGAATAGTACTTTTAAGAGAAGATGTGACAGAAATCTTTAAAATAATGAATTGCATGCTGAGAGCAAATAGAATATAATTATTTGCTATTTTTCAGACTGATTGAACAAGGGGAGTTAGTAATATGACCAGGTAGCTGGTCTGGAACAGAATAAACACCTTTGCATAGAGTACATAATTGAATCGCAGGCTCAGTGGAATTACAGAATGCAAGTCCATTTGACTAATAAAAGGTCTTTGCAGTTGTCTTCATATATATGTCACAGGAGTTCTAGCTTTAACATTTTGTTATATAGAAACATCTAGGAAGGACAGTTTTAAGAAAACCTCCAATTTATGCAATACTCAACAGGACACAATGGTCCAGGCAAAGCTATTTTATTCTTATGTAGAAAGATATGACATTAATAACAATACTTATGGACTGTTTAGTAGGTAGTATAAATAAACTGTATTATTCTATTTCCCTTTGTTATGTAGTCCCTTTGTAAGTGGTTATTTTTCAGTGACCTGAAAAAAATTGTAACAATACTATGCTTTTAAACTTTAAATATTGACTGAGCAACAGTATGAATGTTTGTACTTTGAATATTTGAGAAGCTTCTCAAACATGGAATGAACATTAACATTCTGAAAAAAGAAGTTCTTTTTTTTATTCCCTTAAGGGTAGTTTATGCAGGATTTTGATCTCATTCATTCAATGACTTTTTTTCTAGGATAATTATTCAGTTTTTAGTTGCTCTGGAAGACATTGCATTTCTGACATGAATCTTAGTCACAGTGATATGTACATGTATGCACAAATTACAGCTCAGTAGGAATGAAATTAGACCAGCTTCAGAGTAGCTTACTGTACAATAGCAGCAAGTAATTAGTACCAAAGTCTCCTGTTACAATCCATAAACATCCAGGCATCCTAAATATCTGGGTGCCTGTTATGTAATGTTTAGTGCAAACCTCAGTGGCACTGACTGAGAGCAAATGATAATCCAAACTGAGTCATAGATTCTGCAGTCTTTGACAAGATGTTTGACCTTGTTCCTTAGCCAGCCCAGCTGTGAAATTGATAAAAGGAGTTGTGTAAAAACAGACCCTGCTGGAAAACAGATCTGCCACTGGCTTGGACAACAAATATGGACAAATGAATGGCAAACACGTCAGAGTCATCATGTTCTGTTATGATTTATACTTGAATAACAGAGGCTAAATCTGAATAATTGATTAATCACATACTCCTAGGTAAAGGAGATTAAAAAATGGTAAATAATACTGAAGTGTAGTGATCTTCCACATGGGAGATGTAGTACAGTTTTGATATTTGCTGACATAGGATGCAGAATAGTTTTGTGTAAATCAGCTGGATTTCTGCTGCTCACAACTATCCTGCTGTGTGATAGTTTTACAGCTGCGCACTCTTGAAAGAAAAATGTTAGTCAGTTTTTTCTAAGTTTTAAATATTACATATTAATAAATTAAGTATTCTAAAATGTAAGCTAAAGATGTTTTAACTGTCATATTTTTCTCATTGAGAGAATTGAACAATGTAATTTCTTGACGACCATTCAAATCGATTTTATTTATTATTTGAAGGCTCTAAATTCAGATCTCATACCAGAGATTACTACACTGCTAATCACTGAGTTAAACATCCATGTTTTTGATATTTACTACTATATCTGGCATATATATTTGTCTAATATGACAATTTAATTTGAAGAAACACTTTTCCAGCTGCATTCTAGAATATATAGTACCCATATAATTTAAATGAGCCATATGACTATATTAAATAGCTTCATTAGTTATTAAAGCTAGATAAAAGCAATGTGTAGTATGTAGTCAGTGATAATTATTTTAATTTTCAGTAGTGTTTAGAAGTTCTTCATCTATTGAGGATACAATAGTTGATGTCCTGTTATTGACTGAGGAATAAAATAACACAGTAGACACTAGTATTGTTTGATTCACACGCTGCTACTCCTGTTTTGTGACTGGGTGATGAAAGTTTTTTTATAAATCTGACTAGTAAACAATAACTGACATTTATGTTGTAGGTAAGAAATATGTCATTCAATGTTATCTAAAATAGGAAACAATATAAATTCCACAAAGCAGTTGAGTAAAATATATTTTCTGTAAATTGTATTTTCTGTAATTTTTGTAAATTTCTGTAAATTGACAATGATGGTATACAGTGTCTCTCCTTGTGCCTCTTGTTCATTCAAGACATCTTCATTTTTGCCTCCTCAAGAGATTATAGTATTTCCATGCAATATTCTAATATGTCACTCAAAACCAAAAGATTCCTGTTGAAGACATTTCTAAATAACAATTTACAAGCATATTCTTTGTAATAATCTGCATTGTTGCTGCTGTAGAAGGAAACTTTTAAAACAACAGTACTATAAGTAATTTATTTACTGCTATCTGATAATATCATAATTACATCATTAAAACTTTTTATAGGATCACACACAGAGTCAATATATCTTTTATATTTCAACAGTAAGAAAAGATGTTATATGATATATACATTGTGATGCTGTGCAGGAATATCTGAGTTTAGAAATAGTAACTATTAGTCGGCCTGGCCAAAACAGTTCAGTGTAGCTTGTAGGGGACTGTATCAAATCACACATATCTTAACCAGAGTTTTAGAATTAAGTGGCTTTCTTCATCTGTGGTGCTAAATAGGTTTTCTAGACTGCTTAGGTGCACTGGCACAGACCAAAACTATTACATCCAAGATGTAACAGTACATTAAGAACAAAAGCCATCAGTGCTTCCTTTTGCTCTATTATGTAACTTTGAACATACTGCAATTGATTTTAGCCCAAAAGTCCACACTGTTTTTCAATGAAATGAAATCAAAGATAAAACAATTATCAGAGAAATTTTCTACAGAAAGTATATATTAGATTTTCAATTTGTGCTTCTCAAAGTAGTTGGATAGAAGGAGGTAGCATTTAATCCCACTTTGTATCCAAAACAAAAGAAACACCTCCAAAAGCACAGAAGTAATGTTAACTTATATTCTAAATAATTAGCTTTTTCTCTTTCATAGCTTCAGCTATGAAAATATCAGGGAAGAAAATATCAGGAAAGATATTTGGACTGTTCATTTTAAAGCTTGAAGCTGACAAAACATTGTAGAAAAGGAGCACTTTTTCTCCCTGTCCTATACATGTTATTTTAGATTTCTCTTAATGTACAGAAAAACTTTATACTACAGTTTCTTGATAAGCGTTTTCTAATGCCAGGTGAATTACCCTTAAATGTGCTCTTTTTGATGGGTAATGCTTAACAGTATTTTTAAACAGAATCTTTCAATGTCTAAGCTGACACAGTTGCTAAATAACCCTTCCTCACAAACTGCTGTTCTTTTGTCAGTATATCAGTAAACAGGGGGTTCTATTCCTTTTAAACAGCCTGTGCATAGCAAATCATAGCACGTATTTATTGTTCAAAAAACAGACATTTTCCTGTCTTTGCTTCATTGATTTAGTATATAAAATAAATTCTCTTATTATGCACCGATCCACATGTTAGTCCAGGAATTCACTAAATATGTAATGTATTGGTCTGGAAGGAACTGAAAGGCTGGGCAGCACTATTGTGTAGTGTAAGACTTGGGGAGTCAAACTCTCAGATGAAATGCTTACTAAGATAGCAATAAATCTATCATTACTGACAGAATATAGTGTCCAACTCATACTACTGTGTGAAGAGTCAGTGTGAGTTTAGATGGTACAAGCTCTTGTACTGCTCTTGCACTGTATCAAGTTATTTTCACGCAGTAGCTCTCATAATTTCAGTAAATGTCTTCATAATTTTTCAGGTCTTTCTATGTGTAAAATCCAGTACAGATTGAAGAATCTTCTAATATACTTGCATAATTTAACATCTTTCTTTCCATTTAGAAAAGAAAACCTTCCATGGGATTTATCAGGAATGCTAGAAAGGGTATCTTCACATGTCAGAGAGGAATTGTTCTGAAGTGTTTGAATAGCACTCTCAGAGGTAGGTACACTCTTTGTCTACTTGCCCATGAACTCAGATACTGTGTTTATCACCTTGAATGCTTCTAGTTTTAAGCTTCATTTGCATCAGTCTGCAGTTGGCATTGTCAACATGCTGACACTTTGAAGCTTGACTTAAATGCTTGAATTTTATGGAGAAAACCTCAAGTTTCCTGTCATTTTCTTTTTTTGAAGTTTTCCTTGAAGGAACTGACGAAATAAAGTTAAACCAAACCTGTATGTAAAGTTCTCTTTCCAGTCTCAGATACCCTTAGCAAGTCTAGCAACTGTAGTGTGTACCAGTTATTTCTAAAATTATGACCAAAAAAAAAATATTTTTTTGGGTGTGTTTTATTTCCTTGCCTCATTCAGTTCATTTAAGACTCATTAGAGCCTGCATGCAGTTCTTGTTAATATTATAATGGAGTCTGTACTACCTGAAGAAGAAACCCCTTTCTGAAAAATGTCTGGCTTGAAAATCCTTTTGTTTTACACTTTGCTGCAAGCATGTATACATTTCAGTATGTGCTGTGAGAACTACCTCTCTAGCTTTAAGCCCTTTATTTGTCTAAAAAGTAGGGGGGGGGGGGAAATTCACAGAAGGTGAATGCTTAGAGAAAGAATGTAAATCAATATAAGAGCTGGAGCAGGTTTGTTGTAGCATCACGTTTTCCTAACATTTGGGAGGATGGCTGCGTGTGTGTGAATGAACTTTGGATAACAGGCTGCAAACGACTGACTGACTGCATGGCAATCAAAAGAACAGGTTAGAAGCAGTGTATGTTTGACCTGACTTTTACCATGATCTTTGGGTAACTGGTGGTGTAGATCTATGTCTGTGGTGACAAGTAGTACCTAGCTAATTTGCAAGTACAAAATTCATGCAGTACTAGGTAATATGATATTGTGCCTGGCAATTAGGCAACAAAAGTATGCATACTTTCAGTATGTCTCAGGTGTTTTTAATGTATTTTTACTGTCATGGGAGGTACAGGTAAATTCTAACAGTAAGAGTGAAAACATTAATTCTAGACATTTCCAGTATGATAAATAACATGGAACTGTGATGTTTATGATTATTTTAACCATTTTACATATATTTTTGTGCATACACAATTATCTATGATATTTTGTTGAGCAATGGGGAGTTATCACTAATTTATGTTAACACTAGGAATAATACACAAACTTTTGAGGCAATAGGAAAAAAAAACTCAAACAGTTCAAAATAAATTCAAGTTCCAAATATTTGAATTAGATTTGGATTCATTTACATAAATATTTGGAGGTCACTCAGACATGAAAGAACATACTCAGTTGTGTGCAGGTATACTCTGTGAATCAATATGCAATGAAAAAAGTGTTGTTGGAGCTGAAATGAAAACTAGCCAGTCAGAACAATAAGCTTTTTGAATCTGAATAATAGTCAGTTAGGTTAAATAATGCATAATAAACATTCAATTGCTCTTTAGAGTGAATAGTTCCTGAGATCAATCAGGAGCTGTGTCAGATTTAGACTGACATTTGTCTCACTGAAATATTAGTCAATAATGGTAAATATTGAACAAAGTTTAAAAAAAGTCCAACAGCTTATTCATTTTGGCAAAGTGTCTGGGAACAAAAAGCTGAATTTGCATTGCAAGTGTTCCATCATCTATATGATTGACGAGGAATGGATATCGGAAAAGGAAAATAATTTCTTTTATCTGTTTATGAAAATTCATTTTGGCTTAAAAACTAATTCATTAAAGTAAAATCTAGAAAATTTTATTCTGAGTAATTCTGAATGAAGTTATATTACATAACCAGTTTCATAAACCAAGAACTGTTTGCAGTACTTCAAATGAATTAATTGCTTTTCAAAAGTATATTTTGTGATGCATCACTCTGATTAGATTGACTGGCTTTTCTTTTATATCCTCTGGATTTTCCTTATGCTACCTGCATATTTCTAAATTACAGCTGAAGGTTCAGAACATGCTTTTGACAAAGCCTCATGTAGAAAGTAAAGTCAGGTACTTATCTTGTATAGAAAGATGCAAAATCCATGACCTTTTATTCTTTTTTCTTTATTAACATAATAAAACTCTCATTGCATTTGTGATCCAGTATAACCATGCCTTTAGATCACAGAATCACAGAATGGTTTGGGTTGGAAGGGACCTTTCAAGGTCATCTAGTCCAACCCCTCTGCAGGAGCAGGGACATCTGCAACTAGAGCAGGTTGCTCAGAGCCCTGACCAACCTGACCTGGAATAGTTTCAGGTATGTGTTATCCACCTTTCTGGGCCAGCGTCTCACAACCCTCTGTGAAAAAATGTCTTCCTTCTCTCTAGTCTAAATCTCCCTCTTTTTGTTTAAAAGCATCACCCCTTATCACAACAGGCCCTGCTAAAAAGTCTTTCTCCATCTTTCTGACAGGCCCCTTTAAGTACTGAAAGGCCACAATAAGGTCATTCTAGACCATGTCACTAAGCGCCACATCCAATCTTTCCTTAAACACCTCCAGGGATGGTGACTCCACCCCCTTCCTAGGCAGTCCATTCCAGTGTCAAAATATTTTTCTACCGAACTGTTACTTCCTATTTTGTACTCGGAAGATTTATTGTTTCTTTCTGAGAGAATCCATTTAGGATGTGATTTTTATTGAATAGAATTTTCTTCTTTCTGGTAATTTCACAAAAGTACTAAGAAATATTTGAACTGAACACTTCTCTCCAAACTGTTTCACATCATCTGTGGATGTTGTAAGTGCAGTCTTTAACTTTGCTGCTACTGAATGTATTAAAAACACACTGAATGCTACAAAACCAAGGTTAAAGTTTGTGATAGACCTACTGATTTATCAATCCAGTTTGAGATACATTTACCAATAATATTTTCTCAGCTCTTGTGTGGTCACGCAACCTATTAAAACGAATTTGATCTAGATCAAATTTACTCTGCCAAAGAGAACTGTTGGACTTACTTTTACAAATTGACTTAGAATCCTTCTCCGGAATACGATGAATTGCTTAAAAATTTAGCATGGGCTATGGGTGCATATTTAGAATGAGCTGGGTCACTACCTCTAAGGTAGCGTGTTGAAATGTTGGGTCAAAAAGCTTTGAGTTCAGAATACCTAGTGGTCTCTGTTTCTTGGTTCTCAGAGATCTCAACACAACTACAAATTCCAGAAGATGAAGTGGTACTATGCACTATTTGAACTCTGCATTAAAGTTGTTTTTTATTAGTGGATCACCTTGCTTTTACTGTGGAAATCCACAGCCATATAGGTATAATACAGGTTTGAGACTAAAATGCTAGCAATAATGATAAAAGGTGAATAATAATAATATTTTAACTTGTATGTAGTAGGTTTGATCAATGCTTCCAAGCATTCAATACCATTATCCTCAAGAAAATGACTTCACAAAGTCTGTTAGACTTTGATAGATGTTGATACAGCCACCAAAAATGTCTCAGATCTATGACCTAAAAATCTGTCATTTTTATTGCTTGCTGGCTGTAGCAACTTAATACATACAAAAGAAGACTTGATTTTCTGATTACTTTCCTTAGGAAACAGTTGAAACTGAAAAATATTTTTACATTAGCCTCCTTCCTCCATCACTTTAAATCATTAGTTGTAAAATTATTAGCATAGGAAATGGGTTTGCATACTGTCTGGCACCCTCTGCTGTACTTAAATATTCCAAGCATAAATATTTTATTATTGCTGATTCTCTATGAGACTTCAAGTACAAAGAGTCAAAAATATGAAAATAAAATATTACATCATTATTGTATCATTATCTTCATCAGATAGTATGTGCACGTGTGCCTAATAATAACTATTATATGTCCTCTAACATTTTTAATGGCACAACACCGGGGATCCCCAAATGCCAGGAAGGAATACGTGGCTTGAAGCCAGCTCAAACCCATTCCTCTCTTCAAAATTCTTTTGTTAGTTGTTTAGTTCTTATACTCTGTGTTCAGCTAGTCATGTATTCATCTCACCCACCCACACAAGCTGGTCTGTCTAACTCAGGGAGAAACATTTATACTACCAGTTGATACAATCATTTATGATATAATGTTGATCCACTCAACTGACATAGCTGTTTATTTAAAACAAAAGCTACCCTCCAGTGCCCTCTATATTAAGGTAAAGTCAGCTTTCTTCGCAGCAGCTGTGGTCGGTCACACATGACATTACTCTGAAACCCACAGGCACATCACCCCTAACCATCTCAACTGAGCCTTCTTCCATTTTAGGCATTTATTAGTCAGTTAAAACATCCACAAAATGTTATGGGCACATCAGGAATGACACATTTTATAAAATTGGTAGCATACAGTGATAAACCAGAAGCATTTTAAATTAAAATGTAAATATGTTTAATTAACTTAGTTCTTTGTAATGGTTTAAAATAAAGGCAAAATAAAATCAGTGCAAAGTAAAACTAATAAACATCTGTTCCCTCCTACTTTTATGTAACTATAGAATTGTGATGTGTGGCTTTCAATGTTTTTAATAGGCTTTTGACGTGAAGAAAGTCCTATTCTATAAAAATGAATTCAGTTATACTATTTTCAAGATCTGAAGTTACTTCTTTGCATAGTGCATTCTGAGCTACTCACAGTCTTGGGATCACATATCATACAGTGAATTCTCCATGATTTATAAATGCAATAATTTTCAGTTCCTTCTTCTCTACTACCTAGACTGGTGAAGGAAATCAATGGCAAAGCACGATTCCACTCCTGTGTTGAGCTTGTTAAAAAGATGCTGAGTAGATATTCATGGGTTTCAAGGAGTTTTCAACAAAACTTAAGTGAGATTTACAAGTACATAGCAATGGTATTAGCAGGCTTTCAAAATCCTTGCTTCCCTGATGGCCTGTAGATTGTATGACTTAGTCTAGAATAGGAGTCTAGATGCCCTGAGATCCCTGCCTTCACCAGGATCTTTGGGAGCTCTATGACTGTTGGTCTGTGACACATGAGCGTCTGAAACAAAGGGAGAAGAGAGAGTCAGAAATGGCTTTTACACTATGTTCCTCCCTCCCCCTGCCCTGCAATGAATGCTGAGTATTTATTCAGGAAACATAGATTTTTGGTTGGTTGGTTGGTTGGTTGGGGGTTTGTTTGTTTGGTTTGGTTTTGTTTTTGGTTGGTTGGTTGGGGGTTTGTTTGTTTGGTTTTGTTCCATACTAGAGATTTCTAGATTACTATATGTTTGGGGTTTGGTTTTTTATCATACATAAGTATGAAAAAAAAACGCTAGATTTTTCTAAATGTCATGGAGCTATTTCAAGCCATTTACTTCATCTTCTTAAACAAGAAATGAAAGCTAGAAGCATGATCTCAGCAGGGGTTTTCACTGTGATGTGGTCCCTTATGGTCTGTCATCTCCTAGATTTCCTAACTACACAAAGCTTATTAGTACTTCAAAGCTTACTCCTTGTGCTTCTTGAGAGGGGGTTGTGTGAAGAGGATATAACAATTGTGCATTACTGTGTTATCTATTGTTGGAAAGAATGTTCATCACTGATAGTTACATGTGGAAAGCCTTTTTGATTGTTATTTTGTTTCGTTGTGTTTTGAAATGTCTGATTTATGTACAATACTGTAGTGTGCAATAGGTGTTCTGAAGCAAAACTTACAAAATATGTGTATAGCCATAGTTAAGTATTTCATGTTATTATGGAGTCCTAGCAGCAGCCGACAAACAAGTGAGGTGGAGTTTGCATCTTTGTATAGTTCTTAATACACTGAGAGCAAGAAACATTGCAAAGAAATTTGTCAAGCTTTTAGTGAGAAAATAAGACTAAATAAATAGGAAATGTATTTACTGTGTAGATCTCCTATTACTTCTTTGTCAGGGCTGTGATAGTGTCCATCTCTAATGGACTCCTCACATCATATCTTTCCCTCTGATACCACTTTTCTGACATAATTACCTTTGCAAAGGAAAATAGTACATATCATACCAAAAAATGGATTATATTGGTCTACACCATATATCATTAAGCATACTATGGTAGAATAGGTTTTATTTGGTTTCAAGATAAAGGTTGCAGAATTTTCAGGTCTTTTAACATGCACGTGTGATAATTCTGTTCTGCCCAACATCCACAGAATAGTACTATTCTCTGTCTTAGAATACTCTCACAGTTTCCTAATGATGACACATTTTCCTCCCTCTTTTTTTATCTTCTCAGAAATAACACTAAATTCTGCCGTGTTAACCCCTTTATGAATGCCAAGGAGATCTAAAGCTGTAGTCTCTGATATTTAATTTCTGTACTCTAACGTGAACAGACAAACAAACAATCTTTCCATAGTCATTTGAAAAATGCTCTATAGGAATGAATAGATAGATAAGTTTGTGGATGGATAGATAGATAAGAGGCAGAAGAGAGAGAGAATGAGCTATTCTTTTTTTCTTGGGACATAGCAGCTCTGTTATCTGCTGAGATATCTAAGCAGGTATATTTAAAAGTGCTTCTTTTCTGTTTCATGCACCACTTCTGCCTTTCAGTCAGCTAGGGTTTTTCTCTTTCATTACATTAACTGCTTAAGTTCTTCACTTCTCAGACTCTGTTCTTATCTCTTTCATCTTTTCTCTCTTTTGTTCATTCCCCAATGCATTTTGTTATCTGGTGTAGCTATATCTCTCTCTCAGTCCAGCAGATATAACCTGAGGGCACAAAAATTCTCCTTTTTTATGCTTATTTTTTATTTTACAAATAAGTCCTCATCTTCTCCTATATGAATAAAAACCTAAAAGATTTCATAAATAGAAAGCATCTCTGTGTCCTAGTCAGCTATGTTGCAAACAGTAAGTGTCATCCCATAATAATACATACAGAATTTTTATCTCTGTCAAGGAGTATTACACAAACTTTAAGAAGAAAACATAACCCTAAACACCCTTCTTGTTTGGGTTATTTGTATGTTGTACTGAAATATATTAATCTAGAGATGTACTAAAGAAATGTCTCTACATTTTATTCCATCTTTCAGGTGGAAAGACAAGATTGCAGTTCTGGTTTTAGTAGATGCTATTATAATCTGAATCAAAATGTTATTCTTGTCGACAAAGATAAAACTAGTAAATTGGGAGTTGGGCTAGATGATCTTTAAAGGTCCCTTCCAATTCAAACCATTCCATAATTTTATGATAATTTTCAAAAATTGAAGAAAGGTACACATTTGGAAGTGTTATCAGGAAGGACAAATAAATAAACTATTATTGCTCTTTTCCAAATTGTACAACTGCCAGCTGTACCCTCTGGCCATAGATTAGGAACCTTTGGACTATTGCCAAGTTAAGAAAAGCTCAATGTTGCTGCAGAAGAATATTTCCATGATTTGACACATGGATCCTCATAAAATAGGAGGGACATCTAAAACTTGCACTCACTTTAAGAAGAGATCTTACATATGGCTTCAATTACAAATTTCTACCTTTTAAGAGAGTATGTATCAAGATAATTATCACTGTTTTAGTGTGGAAAGTGCTTAACTAAAGAAATAAAGAACTGTAATTTGTTTATGTATGTAAGTATAGTCCCCTTAAAGTATACTGATATGACATTGGATTAAAGCTTCTGAGGATCTAGAACAAGTAATTTTTTTTATGATTTAAAGTTTATGGTTTAAACTTATTTCTAAATTTAAGATTTAATTAAATTTTATGATTAAAGCTATTTTTCAACATTAATTTTTTATAGGCATTTTTCCTTTTTGAATGGTTTAATATTGTGACAAAATACAGGTGAATGCAAACATTTATCAAAGACTTAGTACTATTTTACTTCCATGACTGTCATAGCTCAATGAGTTTTCAGTTTTGCATTTTATTCCATAGGATATTGGTCCATAATCAAGCATACCAGGAAAAAAAAATAAAAAAACCAAAACCCAAAAACCAACCACGAAAGAAAAAGGCACAGTTTGAAAAGAGAGGTTGAAGAGTACCAAAACTACTGTGGATGCTGTCTGAAGTGAAAGTACAGCTCTCTTAAGATGTTCACATCCTTCTGAACTCTAGTTCTCTATTCATCTTATGAACAAAAGAAAAGGTAAATGTCACCTATAGAGGAGCCTAGAGGTACCTCTCTATATCTAATCCCATCTCTCTACCTGCCCTATGTAACAGAAAAAAAAAGTGAGGAATCTAGCTGTGACAGAATCATGTAATAAATGTTATTGTAAGACCTATTTGAAGAGCTGAATGGAAATAATATGGAGGAGGTGGAGGACATTTCTTTCAAGAATGAGGAAAAATATTCGCATTACAGGTTTAGGAAACATCGACATCGACCCCAAGGCACTTCTTTAGCAGGAGAAGTTTAGATACCCAGATATAAGTAAAAGTTTTGTGAATACAATTCAATGTATCCTGTAGCTGCAGAATTAACTTGAACCCATTTAAAATGTTTTTTAAATCTTGTAGAACACAGAGCACCACAGCAGTACATTCATGGAGATAAATTTCTAAGGAAGATGGTAATAATTATTTCTGTGCTACCTAAGCATCTGTGCTTACCGGACCAGCACTGTTCACTACCCGTTTTGATCAGGTGAATTTCCTAATGTAAGCTTAAAATTTGCTGGAAGGCCTAGAAGAAACCTCTGTGTAAGAGCCATGTGACAGTTATATTGAAATAGTTTGTTGTCTTGGTGACATGGCCACTGTCTTTCCCAAGCTTTTATCATTGCTTTGCCATTGCTTTAGCAGTCAAGAAGCTAAGATTTGTTTCTAGCAATGACAACAAAGTGGGAGAACACACTCTTTGAGTTTCCTGGGCCAAACTCAGTGATGTATTTGTTAACAGTGGTAACAGTGAAAAGCAGTGTGGGAATCATTGACCATTGGGCTCAATGGATGAGATTTAAACTAGATTTGAAGGGGGAAAGGGGAAAAAACAGGCTCACTGGAAACAAGCCTGGGATGTTTGTGGGGTAGTGTGCCAACTCCACTGCTATTTCAGGGGAAGTAGAAGACAATGAGCCATGTGATGGGGAAGATGCAAGAGCTATCAATGAGCTTGGACTTACAGTAGAACCTGGGAATGATCAAACAGATGCGAAGGAGGAGGGGGATAATTATGCCATCAGGCCCTCGTGTCACAAGCTGAGGGAGGACACACCAGGGTTGGAGGGATGGGGGGCTAGTAAGGAACTTTGGCCTGTTACCCTGCAGCATGCTGGAGACCGAGAAGCACAGCCAAAATCTCATGGAGATGAGCCAGGGGCTCCTGTGATAGTAACAGCCAACAGGGAAACATCAGGGAAACAACTCAAGGGAGTTAATGGGTGTTTCTTTTTAAAGGGGACACAGCCAACTGCCTGTCTGAAGTGCCTCTACATGAATGCATGCAGCATGGGCAACAAACAGGAAGAGTTGGAAGCTACTGTGCTGCTGGAAAGCTACAACACAGTGGCCATTACTGGAACCTGGTGGGATGAATCCCATGACTGCAGTGTGGCTACTGATAGCTACAAGCTATTCAGAAGGGACAGGAGGGGAAGGAGGGGTTAAAGTGTTGGCCTCTTTGTTAAGAAATGGATTGAATGTGAGGAGATTTCCCAACAGAATAGCCACAATCAAGTCGAAA
>JANHGN010017366.1:15329-28690 GCA_024605025.1 Megaceryle maxima
TCTCTAAATTGAAGACAAAAATTATTTGAAGTTTTTGGAGTTATATTACTTATAAAGAAAGAGCACTGATCTCTGAATGTGTAATTAACTAAACTCACATCCAATTTCAATCACTGTCAGTATTTTATTAAAAAAAAAAAAAAATCATGTAAGTGAATAGCTGTAGTTTTCTCTATAGTAGTGTCCTAAGCCAACAGCTGAACTATTAAATTGCTAAACACACAACTATAAGACCTCTGAATGGCTAGATGTCATGGGAGAAACTGTAATGATATGTGGTAGGTAAAGGATATGTAGATGCCTAGAATGCATGGACATAATGTACATTGCGAGTATATTGGGTCAGAAAGAAAAAAAAGGGGAAATTTATTAAACACTCAGATACATGAGACATAAATGGGAGGTAATAAGTCACTATGAGGGACCAGAAGGCTCTAAAATGATGAGGACAATAATAACAATAACAATAATAATAATAACAGGACCAGGCTCTTGGCATGGATCCTATATGCAGTTAAGTCTGATCTGCAGCTTAAGGGACCTGGGGATGTGTGTGTTCCTCTAGATCAAGAGAGGAAGGGTACACATTTGCCTGCTAGTGAATTTCAGTCTGTATCAGCTGGAGAGGACAAATGTGTTGTGTTACTCAAGTTTCTGAGAATGCTGTTGGTTTCTGCATGGGTACAAGCAAAGATGATGTTCTCTAATTCTGATTTTTTTTTTGGCCTACTCTGTATATGGTGCGTACATATATCTGTGTGTGTGTTTGTATCTGGAGCTGTAGAATGTATGCTCAGTTTTGCTACTGTCTGGACCTACAAAAAGGAACAGCAAAAAAATGTGAAGTCTGCTGTGTTCAGCTTCCCTCAGCAGATAAATATAAGAAGTATATGGCAATAGTAAGAAGGTGACCTTTTTCACAATACATTTATAGTTCTCCAAATGTTGAACGTGAAGTGAACAGTAGTCCTTGCTACTGCACTGTCCTTCAACATCCTCCTGCAAGAGCCTCAGTACAAGGAGAAGGTCTGTGTTATCCTTAGAGTCACTGCTCTATCAGGGCAATGATTGTATCTCCATTTTTACCAGTTTTCCCTACATATATTTTCTACAAGAAATATCATGAAGGAGATCTAAGGCACCTTATTCTGCATGTTCTTACTAGAAAGGCTGAATTCACCTATTCAGCTGTGATACTTGGTAATAGTCAGAAATATATCATTCAGTGTTCTTTCTTCTCTCTTCTACACACCCCCACCAAAAAAAGACAATAAAAAACTCCTCCAACATGTTTTAGTCTAAATGTTTGTTCTTGAAATAACTTCACAGAGTAACTCAATAACTTGGAAAAAAAGAGATTCATTTTGTCAAGAATTATAGCTCATGTTTACATGGATCATGAAAGAGACCCAACTGTAAAGCCCTTCAGCATCATTACATTTGATCTTTTCTTCCTTATTTACATGCACTCATTAGTAATTATATGGCATTGTGTTTTATATAAAAAATACACTGTCTTGTAGACTCCTTCACTTATTTCTAGACCTCCTGAAGGACTGTAAATTGTGAAACTCTCTGAACTCCCTTTGGAGTGTCTTAGAGACGCTAAGTATCTTGCAAAATACATTTATAAATGAGTAAACTTTTCTACACATAAGAAAAAATGAGATTTATGTGTTTTGATTTTCATCTCTAATATAATTTGTTTTCAACTGCACTTACCCTTGTACTCAATTTACTTTCTACTTTATTTACTTAACTTAATTTTTAGTAGTGATTATGAAAACTCTCTTCTCCTTGCACGTTATTATCTGATATTCCATTCTTCTATTTTCTTTAGTTCAGTGTTAGCAGTTCAAATGACAGGCTTTTCCTTTTACAGATACCTACAATATTTACCTCTTTATTTTAACACAATATTCTATCAACTCTGTGGTGAAACCTTTTTATCTTTTGTTTGCTGGAAACAGAATGCTTCAGAGAAGCTTGTTGTGTAATTGAATAGAAATCTCTTGTCATCTACCTCCTAAATGTGAAGTTTCTGCTATTGTTCATTTTCCAATGAACCTCTTTTACTTGTCATCAAGTCCTTTTATTATCAGTTTTAAAACGATTTTGTCTGCAAATGTAAGATCAGCAAAACAAGTCAGTTTGTTTATGCTGGAATTATTTTTTTTTGCTAACTCTAAAAGAACTGAGATGTAAAACTGAGTTGTATCTAATTATAAATAATTGGTGATTATTTTTAACAGTCTTTTTAACAGGAAAAGCTACTGCTGTGCATATTCAGATTTTTCATGAGTTTGCCCCATCCAAAAAACAATGTAGAATATCCCTTTGTCTAATTTGGGTAAGCTGTCCAAGCCATGTACCTCTCAACTTCTTCCTCACCTTCAGCCTACTCAATTTGAAGGAAAGAGTGGGTACAAGAGAGAGTCTTGATGATGTACAAGCATTGTTGAAAAATCCTCAAAACACTGTTTTGGCCTGAAATCAAAACCGTAGGACTACACAGACTACTATGAAGAAAGTTAGATACATATTAGCAAGTCCCACTACAGCAGTCTGCACAGCAGTAAGACTCTCAGAAACAAATCTGAATGAGCTGTATTGCAAATACCTGTGTTTGTGAGTTGCAAACCAGCTGAATGTACTGTGCATCCTGTGGCTTGGAAGAGTTCTGAATCACTGTAGTACACAAGGCATTACTTGTGTACTACACAAGTAGTACACAAACGGTAAATCTACTTGAAAATCTTTTAACTGCTAAAGGAGTCCTTCGTATTACATATTCACCCTCGTTTAGAGTATAAGGCAAGATATAAGTTGCAGGATTATCACTACTGAAAATACTACAAATTAGACACAAGTATCTCTAACTTGTTTGACAAGTAGTATGTGACTTTCCTTTAGATATTATTACATAGGTAAGTCAAAACAGTTTTACTTTTGTTCACCTACTGTGCGATACTAAGATTGTCCATGGTAGAAGCATGGATTTCCAGGGTGACTGGCAGTATCTTGCTATGACAGTACAGTCTGTGGCAGTAATGCCAGCCCAAAACCTGTAATGAACATGTGAAAGGCCCCAAACTGGTCAGCAATTTAAAATGGATTTACTGTGTCTTTTAAGCGTGCATCACAAAAAAATCAAAATCAATACCCAAATTTATAATTTGATAACTTTTTTTAAGGGAAGTCTGGAGTACATAGAAAAAATAGGTATAAATAAATATGTCTCTGACCACCCTGTTCTGGCATGTAGATCTTGTTCTAGATCTTGATATTATTTCAAGGACTTTTTAGTACATTGGTCTCTACAAACTCCTTCTGGGATTAGAGGAAAGGTAATGCCTTCCATTGTCTGTGAGATGTAGGTCTGTGTGTCTGTGCCCTGCTGGTCTCAGTAGTCTTCTCTTGTCTACTGCATCATATCGCTTGTAGACCCCTCCTTCAGACTATTTTGCCATCTCATCCTGAATTATGTCATCTTCTCATTCCATACAGGCTAAGCTGCTCCCTGAGCAGGAGTGATTACCCACTTCTATAAAAGTTTTCATGGTTTTCTTTGTTAACCATGGTGCACTATTCATTAAAGACATTAGTCTGATCAGTGAAGCAGTAACAAGCCCCATGCTAGATTTTCATAACCCTGCAGCACAGCTAGCAGAACATATATGTGTTCAAGATGTGCTCATTTACTTGGGTCTCCTGGGAGGGCGATAACCTCCAGCAGAGAGGTGGCATTGAATAACTGAAAAAGGTAATTTCCTTAACCTCATCAGTTAGATTCAGAAGATAAACTGAGAATAGTGATAAATTATAAGTTGTCTTGGATAATGACAGTGTTTAGCACCTTGAACAAAAGGCTATGAGATTTCTCAACATCTTCACAATAAATGACTTAATAAGTAGCTGAGCTTTGACTTCATGTATAGACACCATTTTAAGTAGGGAGTGAAGTATTAAATACCCACATTTCTTGATATTTTCAATATTGTTTTGAATGTACTCTTTTGCACTTTTTTCTTTTGCTACTTTGCTAGAAGCTATGTTATAAGGTCAACAAACAGTTGTGTTTGAAACTGAGTGGAATGCAGATCTAGATATGAGCTGAGGAGGGCATTGGAGGAGCAGTAGCACCTCTGCCCAAAGACAGAGCCTGCCATTGATGTAACTTTGTGCTAGCTGATTCATGGAGCAGCATTAAGGGTTATGGCAGTCAGTAAATAACCTGTCAGACTCCTACTGCTTCCCTTACCAAATTCAAAGGATTCATCAATCTCTGTATTCACTTGTACTGCACATCTGGATTGCTTATTGATGATGTGGATCATGTTCATCATTTTTTTGCTCATTTAATGCCTCTGTAATCACCTCAAGCCTGTGTAAACCTTTTCAGAACTACTGAGGTGTAAAATATCTTCCCTTTGTGTTCAAGGTGCCACTCTGGATTCTGACTATTCATTTAACAGTACTATAGTCTAGTATAAGCTCACCTTCCTTCCCCTTCTAGCAGTATATTTATTATAGAACAGTAAATATCCGTGCCTGAAAAGACAAGTAAACACACACACATACACGCACACGCACAGGTTTATGCATGTATGTTCATGTACAAAGAAAAAGAGCACACACCCCCATGCACACACTTCTTCATTACACTTTTAAAATATTTTTTTTATGGAAAATAAAAATTTCTTTTTTAACACCATAGATGTTTTAAACATTGGTTTTAGGAATAGGCATAATATCATTATTCTGTACTTGTTCAATTTTTCTGTGAATTGCTAACTAACAAAGGGACAGCAGCAGTGCTGATTGATTTTTTAGTCCTGCTCACAGTAATATTTCCTTCAAAAGCCCAACATCCAGGAGAATTTAAACAATTTTTCTGTGACAATTTAATGTAATGCCATATGGGTTATAAAAATGAGAGTACACTTTTTTTTCTTTTTTGTTGTAACAGGAAAAGACATACAGCACTGAGAGATGCCATAAACAGATGAGAGAAAAATATGCAAGTGCTTTTCCTGGAGAGCACCCTCACAAGAACAGCAGTTATGCCATCAGCTGTTCCTCTCTGGCTTCCCCAGGATATAGTCAACATCCAGCAGAGACTCCTATAAATCTGGAAATGCAGAAGAGCCAGGCATTCCATGAAGTCCATTAAAAACTTCACTGTGATCAATTTATTTTGTGTGGAGTGTGGCTGGATGCTTGCTGGTACAAAACTCTAAGATCTATATCTCAGCAAATTGATAATGCTTACTTAATGTGTTTCTCTCCTCTGTATTCACTGCATGAGATTTACCTTCCTGTATAGAAACCAATGTTAGTGAAAGTGAAGGCTTGATATTCTTCCTTTGTGTGATGCTTCCTTGTTAACATGAAAAAAGTTATTTAGATGTTTATTTTTTCCTTTCTTTGCTTTTGAAGGAAATCTCCAGGGCTTTGTGTTCTAGACATGGATATTTATTATAAATTAATTTTTAAAATAAGGATACAGCTGCTCAGTATCCTACTAAAGCTCATCCTGATATTGAATGCAGTAGCTATGTCATTATTATTAAATCTGAACTTGGACTAAAAATCTATATAAATGTAGCCTTTTTTGCAGAGATTTCTGTGGCTTTTGGATTTTTTAATTCAAAATCTTACTGAAATAAGAACACTGTTCACAAAACTGTGAATAATACATATTTATCTACTGGAATTACATCAGAACTACATTTTTGGCTTGTGTTTAAAGAATACATTTGCAGAACTGAATCTTGATATTAGCATACAGATGGAATTGAACAGTATGTCAATACTGACTGACAAAGCAGATAAATTGCTGGTTGCTTTATTTTAGATTAGTTCTAAATTTTCTCATGGAGAATATAAAAATGTAAAAGAGTATTTCAATTTTCCATTTCATTTAAGTGGAGAAGAAAGTAATAATTTGTGGAAAACTAACAAAAGACTGATGTTAGAATATGATTGACATGTGCCTAAAATGTGTTTTGGTTGTAAAGACAGTCCAGTATTAATAAAAGAACATGACTGGATTGCTACCTTCAGGCCTCCTTTGCTCACATATAATTGATTTTTTAAAAGTATCCATAAAGAGAAAAGAATGCTGTGCTATGTCTGTATGGAATTTCATGTGTTCTACTGACTTTGTTAGGAATCATTTGAAATTAAATAAGAATGTATCCTAAGGCAAATGTAACTAATTTTTTATTTCTTTGTAATTTTATTAAAAAAAAAAAAAAAGGGAAAGGAAAACTTCAGATCTCCACTGTGAAGATAACATGTTTTGCTTGCATATACTTCGTAATAGGTAAAAATGTGAGAGATTGAGTGAAATAATGTGATGATCTGGGTCAACCAACTTTTAAACTTTTTGCAGTACTGAAGACAGAAGGACAATTCAGATGGTCCTCATTATTAGGGTAAAGAATAATCATGATTTTTCTTGTTTATCTCCATAAACAGCCCTTACTGTCAGAGTCAAATCTCCCAAAAGTAAATATATTTGAAATTTTGGGTTCAACTTATAGGGCATGATTTGTGTGGTACTAACCAGCCCCCTTTTATCAGCAATGAAGAGAAGCAGGCTCTTCAGGCAAGATTCTTATCTTAACCTAAGAATCACACAACCACTCACTCTGTCTCGAGACAGAATCAGAAAAGTAAAAGTTAGAAAATTTGTGGGTTGAGATAAGGACAGTTTAATAGGTAAAACAAAAGCTGCATGCACAAGCAAAGCAAAACAATGAATTCGTTCACTACTTCTCACTGGAAGGCAGGTGTTCATCCATCTCCAGGAAAGTAGGGCTTCATCATATGTTAATGGTTACTCAGGAAGACAAACACCATCACTCCGAACATCCCCTGTTCCTCATTCTTCCTTGTCAAGGGTTAGGGCTGGCCACTAGACCTATAACGGACACTCTCTGTTAAGCCCTCTCCCTTCCAAAAGGGAAAGAGAAAGGGAGTAATGGAGAGAGACTTATGAATTGGAATAGAGATCTAAACCAGATTTAATTAAAATAATGATAATAAAATGAAATATATGCAAATATACATAAAACCAGTATTTAACCCAACCCCCTGATTGTAATTACATCACTATCATCACTGAATTTGTGGAACAGGCACTGGTGATGTCCCAGACTGGACTCAGTAACAGATGGGAACCAGATTCAGGAACTGTATTCTGGAACTGTATTCTGGAACTGTATTTAAGAACACATAGATCAGGATCAAAGGCAGAACAGACAAAGTCCTCTTTGGATGCCAGCCATTGAAGAAGAGCACTTGACCCTCATGATCCCTCGGCTTTATACTCAGTATGACATATATAGAATGGAATACCTTGTTAGTCAGTTTAGGGTCACCTGTCCAGTCTGCTCCTCCCTGTAGGTGCGGTCTTTTACTTTCTGCACCCCCTGCATAGTACAGAAGATTTAGAAGTTACCTTGGTCTCCAAAGGAGTAAGTATAATGTGCCTTTCTGCACACCAGTCCTCGGTAGTAACTATAAATATCATTATCCCTTCTAGAATCAGACTATAAAAATCTGCCATTAACTTCAGTTAGTTAGAATTCTGAGACCTAGCTTAATAGTAAAATCACTGGACAGAATTAGTTCTGTTCTAGCTCAAAACAGGAGATTCCCCCAATTTTTATTGCTGAGCACAACATCATCTGGTATGGGATATCCCTTTGGTCAGCTGGGATCAGCTGTCTAGCTGTGTTCCCTCTCAACATCTTGGCAACCCCAGGCTACTTGCTGGTGAGGTGGTGTGAGAAGCAGAAAAGGCCTTGACTCTGTGTAAGAACTGCTCAGCAGTAGCAGAAACATCCCTATTAGCAACACTGTTTTCATCACAAATCCAAAACATAGTCTCATATGAGCTACTATAAAGAAAATTAGCTCTATCCCAGCCAAAATCAGTATAAAGGACCAAAGGAATAGCAGTATAGAATTGTGTTTCTGTGTTCTATGTGAATCACACCCATTTTGTAATTAGAAAACAGATTACCAATTATAAACATATAACATCTCAGTCTCCACATACCATTAAAGTCTCTCTAAAAGGAAAGGTTTAAATAGTAGACTTTTTAAAAGATTTCCTGCTGCTCATCAATATTTTTAAAACCTAACATCACTGAAATGAACTGCAAAACTTTTTTTTTTTCTTCCTTTGAACCACAGTTTAAACATGAACATGTGACATAATTAGTTAAATTACAGAAATATCAACTAATAGACACATAGGGTTTGTTTTGTTTGTATTTCTTATTATTATGGATATCTGCCGTAGACTTCAGAAAACTCAAAACTTCTAGTATGGATGCATTGATTTCAACTCAGCCTTGGGATCCAGAGTCAAGTGAACTAATATGTCTCCTCAAAACAAAACCTGATAGAGGGTAAACATCTGGTTAATGACATTCACTCAGGTCTACACCAAAAGACAGTATGGATGGGCTTTAGCTCTCTCCGTTTTGTACATTCACCTAACACCCTCAGGGTTCTACATCCTCATGCACACTCATATACCTAAGGTATTCAAAACTTATCTTGTTCTTACACTGTAAATATATTGGTTTAGCAGGCTACAGGACAGTTTTCACTGTGTTTCAGACACTTCCAATTTTACATTCAGTCTTCAGAGACCTCCCACAATGAGTTTCTGGGTCAGCTGCTCTGTGGTCAGAGTGAAATCTGCTTGGGTGCTTTGAGTTGTTACTGTGAGCTACTTTGCACAATCTGGCAGAGGAAGGGATGGTATAGATAACTCCTTGTGTGGATGCATTTAGGAATGGAGATGTTACCTGTAAAAAAATGCTATGCTTAACACAGTGTATCAGAAAGAAAATCTAGGTGTAATTAACTCTAAATCAGGATGGAATTAATCTCAGACAGCTTTAACCACCTACATTTGAGATACTTGCCTAGACTCCCTTGATAGTCAATGGAGGAAAACAAACATAGGATAAAAATCATCTGACCTTTTAGAGAACTTAACTTTAGAAGAAATGAAATGAACTGTAATGTACAATAAATGGTTTTCTCTAATGAATGTACAGTAATCTAGGCAAACAGTTCAATCTACATTCCATATCTCTGAAGTTGAGAAGAGAGCCTCTGTGATACGTCTGTTCTACATGCTTTAAAATTCACAGGCTTGTGGATATTTCTGGTTTCTACAAACTTTTGTAGATGTGAATGCATAATTTTTCACTCAAATTTTAAATCAGTTTAATAAAAGATGGTTCGTGATTCAGTTTCCCTAAAATTGTATTTCAAAAGTAACATGGTATACATAATTCTTTATTATGTGCTCTTAGGGGATGACATTATGAGTCACATTTCTGCTGAATTATGTTGTCTTAAGTTTTCTTTCAGCTAGTTCATGGCAGTAGATCCTGGTTCATAAGCATATTAAGTAGTAGATTATTCTAACTCATGCTTATTGGTTAATTTTTTGTATCTTTGTGTAGGGGAATGATAACCTTTGTGCAATGGTTTTGCAGATGTTAATTCAGAAAACTGCCTGTTGTCATTAGCCTTGAATTCTTTACAGAGTTTCTTCACTCCCCTGAAATATTTTTGGGCATCTCAGAATCTCAGAAAAAAACCATATAAAATCTCTAGAAAACAGCTATGGGACAAGATGAGCACAACTGCTGCTCAGAAAGAACTGAAATGGACATGTGCACCATGATTAATAGCTTTTTCTTGCAAGCTGGAGATTTCAAGGCTTGTCCATGTCAAATTAGCATTGCAGATCACAACAGATTGCTGTTGCTGTTAACCCGTACTAACCATTATTAACAATAAGAAAGTTTAAGCCATGTATTTGTCAGATGTTGGGAAACAAGCCCTATGTACATTAAGGATGTTCTGCTTTTTGAAGAGGCTACTCTTGTAAGCTTTGAAATTAGGTCAGGCTGCTCAGGGCTTTATCCAATTGGGTCTTGAAAAATGCCAAGAAAGGAGAGTGGACATAGCCTCTTTGGGCAGCCAGCTCCATTTCTAAGACTAACCTCATAATGAAAAAGTTTCTACTTATATCCAGTCTGGGCTTCTCTCATTTTGGATCGTATCCGTTATTTCTTGTCCTTCTGCCATGCACCTCTGTGATGAGTCTGTCTTTGCCTTCTCATTAACCTCCCTGCAGGTACCCAGGGACTGCTGTTAGGTCCAGTTCAGCCATCTCTTTTCCAGGCTGTAATAAGCCTTATTCTCTCAGCCTTTCCTGACAGGTCAAGTGCTTCAATCACTGACCATTGTGATGACTCTACTGAACTCACTCAGCTTATACACATCTTCCTTGTTTTGAGGATTCAAAACTAGACACAATAATCTATACACCATCTTAAAACTTCTGAGAAAGGAGAAAAAATAATTCTTTCTATCAGCTGGCTCTCTTCCTGTTCATGCTGTTCATCCTGTTCCTGCTCAGGAAGTTTTTGCCCTTCCTGGGCATGCTGCTAGTTTATGATCAGCTGTCTCTTCCCAAGGGCTTCCAGGTCCTTTCTGCAGAGCTTCACTCAACACTCTATCTCCAGGCTACTGCTGCAAGGGAGTCTTCCTTTCCAGGTGAAGGACTTTGTGTTTGTCCTTGCTGAATTTCATAAAGTTCCTGCCAACCCATTCCTACTGACTGTTCAGTTGTTTCTGAATGACAACCCTGATACCCTGAGTGCATTGATTGTGCTTTCTAGGTCACTATCATTTGCAAAATATATATGACTATGCATATCCATGCTGTGGTTTTGCATTTCTGTTCAGATTAATTTCATATTTGTACACTACTCAATTTGCTGTAATAGATTCCAGGCTAACTTTGTAACTAGTGGCATTGCAGTTGCCATCAGAAGGCATTGAACATCCTTATCTGCCTGGAGTTAGTCAACAGTCTGAGAGGAACGACAATCTGCCTCTGTAGGCTATTGTTGAGAGCAGGTAGTATGATAGGAAGTCCTAGGAACACTCATAGCAGACTGTAGATTCAGTCTGCAGATCGAGTATATTCTGAATTATTAAAAACTATTCAGTATATTCATAAACATATCTGGGGACAACAAAGTAGAGTCACAGATATTTCCCATTCCCATTTCCATTTAATGTCTTTCTTTCTGTAATACTACTGGATTCAAATACACCCTCAGATATCTAAATCATTCTTATTTTTCACCTCTCTCCCCCAGCTGTGATGGAGGATCAAGAGGAAAGGAACTGTTTACAGAAAGTTAAGAAAATTATAAAATTATGTAGAGGGAACAAAAAGTTCCATGGTCATTTACTGGTTCCTCTGACATTGATATAATACTTATAAGGAACTCACTGTTTGTGGGAAAGATAAAATTTCAAATGCAGGGTTTTTGAGACAGTGACCATTTCTTTTTTTACAAAAAGAGAACTACAGTACCCCAAAGCACTAAAATCACAGGTTTCCCAGTGATGGTTCATGTCCTGAATATATCAGTCTATCTATAGTCTAACTTCAGAAAACCCTAGAAAACATCAAGGAGAGAGGCAGGACAATCTTAATTTTGCCCTTTTATAAACAATGCACCAGGAGTCAAGCAGCACATATCCCCTTCTCCTTACTCATGAACAAGGTAGGACAGTATCTCAACTTTTCATAACCCTGCATACACTATTGTGCTTTTTTATGATTAGAATTATGCTGGATCTAGCCCCTGTGCTAGATGTAAGTACAGAGAGCAACACTGGCTCATTGCACACAGTGTTTCTTTGTGTGTTTAGATAAAATCTTGCCTGTAGGATTGTCATAGCATGAGTATATTTTATTGATCCTTTGGATTTTTTTTATTTTTTTTTTCCCTGCAGTGTTGCTCTCTCATCATTTAGGGACACAGGAGCCTCTTGCTCCCTTCCCACTTCCTACCACCAGAGGGGCTGCTAAATGTTGATAAGTCACAGCAATACCAAACACTTCAGAGACATGATTAATGGCAGTAGCTACTTTGGTTGATGGATTTTGATCCCCCAGAAGAAATCTGGCATCAGTCATGTGCCTGAATTTCTCTCTGCTGCTAGATGATTTAGTATCCCATGTCCTGTGCTCTACAACTTCCATTTGGAGCTGAACAATTTCGCTGTCACCTTAGAATTGTAGCAATAATTTCTACTCTGTTTTAGATTCCAAGGTGCTGGCAAGTCACTGTTTTAGGACACACTACCAAGGAGTTCATTACAACTATTAGAAGAGGGAAACACTCCATTAATTATCCTTTGCCCAGCCATGTATACTTTTGTCCCCCTCCCTTGTTAAAAGGAGTATTTCTGTATAATTTCAGAGATCTATGGATTCTTTCTAATATTATCTTGTAATTTGTGAATAAAAGCTCGTGTAATGATATAGAACTTTTGGACTTCAGAATTATTGCTGAACTTTTACAGAAAATTATTCCACATTAAAATGAAGATTTAAAAGCTGCAAAAGATGTACTAAATCACTTAAGCACTTGAATTCTTAGGCATATGATCAGTGCTAGATAAGTCCAAACATTTAACAACTATATTGATATGAATTCTGAAGGTGCTAAGTAAGTTTCCAGCTGATATTATTATACTAGTAAAGTTAATTAACCAGTTAATTGTGTTGTTATAACCTGTCAGTAAGTTAATATAAAATACTAAATCCAAGTGAAAGGAATGTGAAATAAAAGACAAGTTGAGAAAAAATCCTACACCAACATCCCACTAACTATTTTGCTAATAAGAGCAAAATTAATTGTTCAAATATCTCTGTGAAATGATGATGCAGATACAGAGAATTAAGCATGAAGTGTATTTGACCAAGGTCACAGAACACATCTATAGGAAGTAAGGTCAGGAATGATGAAACTGAGTTCAACAATTTACAGAACCGCTTTTCTGTCTGCAGTTCTCAGAATGCACAAATAATAAGCTATATATGAGCAATAATACATTTCATCTAAATCAATCTGATATGGTGACCATTGCAAAAAATATTTCCTTTCTGTCAAGAGAAATGTCTTACACTTCAGACCCTCAACCCAGTAGAGATAACTGAAATAACTATTGTCCTTGAGTCCTGGTTCAGTTAATAAATTAATGCCAGTCTAAATGAAAATTCTTTTTCTGTCCATGATTTTAGTAGTGATGCTTCCATTATAAAGACAGGCTGAAAATAGACTTGGTCAAGGTTTTAACTTTTTAATCCTGATAAAGAGGATTTTTCAAACTGTTCAATTATTTTTGTTTGTTTGTTAGTGTTTCTTTTCTTTTTCTTTTTCTTTTCTTTTCTTTTCTTTTCTTTTCTTTTCTTTTCTTTTCTTTTCTTTTTTTCTTTTCTTTTCTTTTCT
>JANHGN010017367.1:4553-15954 GCA_024605025.1 Megaceryle maxima
CTCCAAAAGATCAGGTTGCTAGAGCCCCAACCAACCTGAACTTGAATATTTCCAGGGACAGGGCATCTGCTCCCTCTCTGGGCAATCTGGGCCAGTGTTTCACCACCCTCACTGTAAAAAATTTCTTCCTTATATCCAGTCTACATCTACTGTCTTTTAGTCTAAAAGCATTACCACTTGTCTTATTGCTACAGGCTCTACTAAAATAACTGTCCCCCTTTCTACGCCCCCTTTATTTAGTGAAAGGTGGCAATAAGGTCTCCTCCAGAGCCTTCTCTTCTCCAGGCTAAACAACCCCCAAAATCCTAGAAATCCCTGAAAAAAGAGAACTTTTTGATGTGTGTTGTCCTTAAATTTCAGATACTGGCACTGACAGTCTCTTTGGTAACTCTTCCACATTAGCTACACGCGCACATCCTCCCCATATCATGGCTCCAGAGCAGAGGTCTTCCATCAGTCAAGATGTTTTTTCTTTTCGTTTCTTTGCCTTAATGATGTTCTTGTGATGCTCAAGGTAACAATTTTGGTTGAAGGAGTTACATCTGTGGAGCCTAGAAAGCAAATGCAGAGTGAAGGACTGAACAGACTGGAACCCTTCAGCCTGGAAAAGAGATGGCTGAGATGTACGACAAGGCTGATGAACATGAAAAAGTAGCCTAGAGAAGATGTATAGGAATCAACCCTTTCTTCCAAGACAAGAACTTTGGACTGAAAAAATGAGGATAGGAGTCAAGTTCTAATGAAACAGAATGGCTCCTCACACAGTAAGTAGGAATCGTGAGCAACCCCTGCACAAAGGATGATGTGGATGCAAGAACTCTGCGTAATACGCCAGGTAGGCAGCTAAGAAATATTTACTGGAAGTTAATCAACAGGCAAGGAAGAGGGAGGTTCATGAAATCTCTTCACTGAGCAAAGGATAGGAGACTATTGAAGGGTGCTATCGCATCCATGCTTACCCTTTATTCTTCATGAGTGCCTGTTTGTGGTGTATGGCTACGGCTTTCTAGCTGGAATTCCCCTCTGGCACCATGACGTGTCTTTAGGTACACACAGAAACAAGAGTGGAACAAGGCTGCCCTCCATAGCAGAGTTGCATAAGGGAAACTACAGATCACTCATGTCTCCAGAGTAGAAGCCAGCTCTAACGAGATGAAGGCATTAGGTTTGCATGAACTGATGCCTTCCTCTGATTCAAACATCCTGTGGTGAGTAAAAAGTGAGCTCACTACGCAGATGGAATATTCATTTGTGACTTAAATGTGCCTCTGCATCTCGCTCCACTTAGCCCTCTTCCCACACAGAGAGGTCATCTGGATAATTTCCCCCCTCCCTCCCTTTCCCCCCTCCCGTACATATTGTGAAATGGAAATCTGAGATATTGCCTCATTTGTACCACGTTGAGATATTGCATCATTTGTACCACGTTAGCATCATTCCTTTGGACAAGAGCTGCCAAATGCTTCCTGGTACTGCCCTGCGCTTGGTGGATTCACATGCTGGAGGGTCTGTGTATTCCTGACCGGTAACTCTGTGACTGGACTACAAAACTCTCCTTCTCCAACTCATCAGAGTATCAGAGCTCATAACAAAGACCCAGACTTAGAAGAAGGTGGCACACAATAAGCTTTTGTTTTGTTTTTTGCCTCTCTTTTTTCCCCACCCCTCTAAACAGAGGCAGAAACAGAATTGCCAGGGCTTCCCCCTCTTCCCTCGCCAGCATTTCAGAAGCATACTGTACGGAACATTAACTCGAGAGGAACCCAGACAGATGCTTTGCTTAAGCAGGTTCTCTTGATCCTGAACCTGGGAACATTTGAGTTAATGGGAAGTAGTTAACACTTGGGCTTGATGAAGTGAATGTGGCAGTTTATGCTGGCAGTGTAAAGGAAGCTTGTGCAATCTCCGGGACAGTTACGCCACTGTCGAGGTGGAATAACATCTGGGCTCAGACCGCTCAGGTTTCCTCAGTGGAGGAAAGAAGCCTTTGTTCTATTCGCAGCAATAAGCACAAAGGTTTTACCGGTTTTTCACTTATAGCTGCAGAATCTCCTTTTGATTTAATCTGGTACTTTGACCACTCCCCGTCAGCTGGAACAGCCAGAGCACAGGCTCGGTGCTTTGGTAGCAGCACGAGGGATACTTAGCCAAGCATATTGATACCCTCTTCCTAACACCAACACTGACTCAGGCAACTTTCAACAGGTCTCGCAGCCTTTGTGTAACTCATTTGTCAGTCTAAAGACAAATAACACCAGGCTGAATTCAGGGGGATCTCATGGGGCTTAAGAGTAGTTTGTAAAAGCACGTTAGACAAACAACCAAAATTCCTTTGCAGCTGCAACTTCTTCTATTAATTCATTAGGCCATCTCTTACGCCATAAAAATGCAGAAGTGAATGCTGCTATTGTTTCTTCTGCTTAAAATGCAAGATGAAAAGCGAGATGGCTAACCTTGCTTGCGAAGACAGGGTAAAGAAGTGATAACTGAATACAATTTATGAAGAAAGTGGGAGATTCATTGCCACTGAAGAGCTGAGATCAAGTAACTCTGTGTGTCTGCTAAATAGAGTGCCTGAAATTCTGCACCACAGCATAACGCTATTGATTTGAAAGAATTTGATCCAAGTGCTGCAAAAACTGTTAAACAGGCAAGGAATATACTACTGGCTCTGAAAGACATCATTTCAGAGGAGGTGTTTTGGGAGGGTCAGTGCTACCTGACAACAACGCGCAAATAATGGAGAGCGGTCGCAGCTTCTACGGGCCTGATGGAAAAACTCAGTCCACAAATTCAGCACGGCATTGAAGTTCCAGGATAGTAACAGGTCCCTAGGAGTCACTAAGTGATAATTAGACACATTCCTTCTTTAGAGATTTTCCCTGAACAGAAAATCAAAGCAGAAGCATTACAAAGGTGAATACTCACCGGAGGCAGGAAATTTTCTGCCGGCTGCATTACCAAGGCAAGGCGATTTTACAAATGTTTTGCAACTTGTATGGCAAGTGCAGCCGATTTGTTTCTGAGATGCTGTCAAGCTCAGAGGATCTGCGAGTAAAACAGTGATGACAGATGTGCAACTGCCCTTCCTGGTTCTCTTCCCTCAGGAAATCTGAGGCAATTTGTAAGGAGGTTTAAAAAACCTGCCCTCTGGCTTGTATACGACAGCTTCTGTAGACTGTTGGCTTTTTCTTTTCACAGAGGCACTGTGGATCAGCTGGGGAACAAAGGAAGATGAATCTCACGAGGTTAGCACCAAGCAGTTGCCACCTCTAAACTGGTTCACCAATGGCTAGAAATGAGGGCCAAAAATTACTTCAACCTATGTTTGTTGGCCTCCTGATCCTGAAAGTCACTGACAACGGCTCACAGCGCAAGACAGATTCACTCCCATCTTCCTATCTCCAGAATCCAAAGCTTTTCCAGCCTCTCAGGCTGCTGCAAAGTAGCAGCATCTGTTCATTGCACGCTACTCAATATTTGTCTTTAAGCACGTATGATACAGGGGGAAAAAAGGCAACAAGAACTGAGAGGGAAAGAAGAAATCCTATGTCCTATCCTTGCTGGTTTGCAGTTCCCTTCCAGCTCCGATCAGCCACACTCAGCATGGTGAACGGCTGCTTTCTAGCAAAGCACTGAACCAAATACAGAGAACTCAAGCGGCCAAACTGCTCTCTGGCTTCAGGCTGAGACAGCAAAAGCTCATGAAGTCCCTCCAAGGGAGGCTGAAATAATGAAGCACTCTGTATCATGCTCCCATCTTAACACAGTGGAAGAAAGAGAAGAGAGACTATAGAAAGACACTATAGACAGCCACTTCCTTGTGCGTTAAGCCCATCATTTTGCTGACTGCTTTGTACAACACGTTTGCCCATCCTCGGCTAAAAAGTCTGCCTGCACTGTAAGCCATTCATCTTCAGTTCACATTCAGCGTGCATCCATTGAATGGATTTTCCTGACCAGTTTCTGCACGAAGCTCCCAGCAAATATGCATGAAGCTGCTGAGAACCAGGACAGGAATGGATCCAGGGTTCCCCAGGTGTCTGGTCATGCAACTCGGCAGTAGCAGGAGGCAAAAAACACACGGAGCGTTACTAGCAAAGTTTGATACAGTGGGGACGAGTAGGGGGAAAGTTGGCTGGGAGTCCTGAAGTTCAGTGGAGAAGCTGGAGAGCAATGGGACTTCCTCTTTCCATGATGAGTTACCAATTTATTATATGCCACACTCCAAACCACCGAATGAAGGCTCTTCTTCTAATGCAGCGTCGACAGTGGGAGGAGGGGAAAATCTAGCCACGCTTCTTGGGACCACAGTCCCTCTCATGAAACTTTCATCAGTTTCACCACCCTTCCCTGTTTCATCTAATCTAATATCAATGTGAAGGCTCTCAGTCAAAGTTTTTATAAACAAGGCTCAACCAAGTATGTAATTCGCCAATGGCTTTTGAAACAAATCTGAGAGCTCCCCCTCGCTCTGAACGTCCCCTTTGGCAGGAAAGCTTTCAAAAACTGCGTTTTGTGAACACATGGAAACAAAGATCAGAAGAATACTTCAATGCCGTTACAGGCAGTTGAGCAAGGCAGGAAAACAGAAAATGAAACTAAATCAACAGGGGAGCTGATGCCACACAGGCTGCGTTTTGTGCCGCCTGCAAAGCCTCCTCACTCAGACACCAGAAAAGCCAATTGTACCAAGCCACAGCAGGGCGTTCAAAACATCAAGCGTATCAGCAGTGCTGCTAATTCTGAATTAGATATAGCACAGCTCATTCTTTCATAGCTAATGGAAAGAAAGCCTGAGAAGTCATCACCTCTTCTCTAGGAATATTTT
The DNA here is from genome assembly GCA_024605025.1 of Megaceryle maxima. NCBI lineage: Eukaryota > Metazoa > Chordata > Aves > Coraciiformes > Cerylidae > Megaceryle > Megaceryle maxima. The sequence continues at coordinate 9,385 of JANHGN010017367.1, forward strand.
GGCCGGTTCTTGTTGTACGTGCGATCCTGGTGCTGCCAGCAGAGATCTGCAACTGGACTTTGCACCTCCGTCACCCTTCCCTCAGAAAGAAGAAAACATCTGAATGCTGGTGGGTGAGACAGAAATTAATAGCAAAATACTCATCTCTGGTATTTCCAAGTTGGATTTTTGTAGACATGTCCTATTTCTATACCATGTTCATATGGTACGCATTCCAGTGTGGGCTGCCCTGGCTGTTCCTGCTCTGGCAGGGGGGTTGGACTTGATGATCTCTAGAGGTCCCTTCCAACCTCTACCATCCTATGATTCCACGATTCTATATTAGACCCTCTCTCTAATGTTTTAACTAGCCATGCTAGTGAAATATTCAGGTGCTGCAGAGTCCACCTCAGCTCCCTAACAAGACTGGTAAATGCCATCCCAATATCACATTGCTGAAAAAGGGAGAAGCCTGTCCAGGCTGCACTGCAGACATCAGAGCTCCTCCACCTTTGCATGCCTGGACCAGGAGATGTGCTAGATCATGCTCCATCTCTCTTCTGGTCCACACATCCAAGTTCTCCTTCCATGGGAACAAGAAGTGGGATATGCAGCGTATACGGGGCCCATTCCAACATCGCATTTCTCCTTGGTCCTACACTACAGACACAGCCCGAGCAATTTGTCCAAGGTCAACCAGCACATCTGAAGCCATCCGTAGACTCAACCTGAGATCAACCCTCTGTTGTTTTCACCACTGGACAGTTCATCCGGTACAGTTACAGAAGTGTGCATCAGAGATTGGCTTCAACTTGAGTTTGCTCAGTTTAATGCACATTAAAATCTAAGCAGGGTTTAGATGGATTTTTTTCTACTGCAGAGACTCTTTCTTATTACAGGCCTTCTGCACTATTAACACAGCAGCACAGAGGCCTCCAGTTCATTTTCCTGCCACAGCTAAAGCTACAATGGTCATCACCGATTTGAAATTGCATATTTTGAAAAATAAAAACCAAACAACAACCAAATCAAAACCTACTGTAAAAATATCCCAGTAGGAGCAGCACTTCTTTTATTTTTACATTGCTTTTTCCTTGCTATTGGTTGGTTGTGCTTTTTTTGTTTGCTTGTTTTGTTGTGGGGTTGTGGGTTTTTTTTACAGTCATTTTGCACCTTCCTCATTCTTTAAGAACATAAAACAAATTACTTCAGACCGTATGAATTCAAACCCATGCAGAGTGCACTATGTTTTTTTAACCAGTACTATCCAGTCATAAAAACTCATCCGTAAACGTGAGGGCTATTTCTCATTAGAAAGCAACAAGGGCTTCTACAATTGTATCCTCTTGTCCTAGTTCACATCCAATTAGTTTCTCAGCTTTCAATTCCCTTAATATAATTTGGTAGCTATTTTCCTTATATTATCTTTGTTTACAAAGGAGGAACTGGAAGACAGTTTGTTCAACTAACATGCTGCCAAAAAATGGCTAAAATGATGGAATTCAACCAGGTTGCATAATGATGTTAACTTTTTTTAAGCATATATTTAACAAGGTGAACAGATGATGTCTTATTCCCTTTCCCCACAGCCAAATCTATTTAAGGAATATATTCAGGCTGACTTTTCAAAGCAACTGAAACAACCTGCAAGGTGCATTCTATGTTCTTCTAGAACCCCTGTGAAGATTTAAACTCCATACACTCCTTTTCCCAGCCCTTACCTAGCTGCACAACAATCAGCAGCTTTGGAAGAGGCTGGGATGGACCATCTCTGTTGTGGTGTTGCCACTAGAAGATCTGGTTTATGATACACAAAGGACTCAGGTGCAAGGTGCAGTCCGGAATTGCTTTCAGTATCAACATATTCTGACCATCTTCAGCAGCATAATGAAGCTAGATATTAAAGCCAGACCACTAACATTAGCAGCTCTGGGGTTTCTTGCTTGTCATGACATGACAAGGAACCTTTCTCAGCATTGCACAGTTACAACGCAGGCTTCACCAGAGCCAAGATAGAGAAAAGGCTGCTAACAAAGATCTTGCACAAACCACAGTGCTTAATTTCTAGATGACAACTCCACAGAGCTTTTAAGTCCCCAGTAATGCAGATTGTGGGGAGATTTTAAGTTCATTTGGGCATGGTTCAGTTGCCTAAATTATGACATGTAGCACCATTTAAGATAGTAAAGATGCTTACACTAGGTGGGCTGATGTGACACAGTAGATTGAAGAATCTTGTCCTTCAAGTACAGCAGCTGGAGCCAGACAAGACAGGACACCTGAAGGAAAGCTGAGGAGGGACCTTCTACAAGGGCTTGTAGTGAAAGGATGAGGGGCAATGGCCTTAAGCTGGATGAAGGAAGATTTAGACTAGAAATTAGAAAGAAAGTCTTTAAAGTGAGGGTGGTGAGGCACTGGAACAGGTTGCTCAGGGAAGTTGTGGATGCTCCATCACTAGAAGTGTTCAAGGCCAGCTTGGACAGGGCTGTGAGCAACCTGCTCTAGTGAAAGATGTCCCTGCCTATGGGATGACCTTTAAGGTCCCTTCCAACCCAAACCATTCTATGATATGGACTGTCAATAATGGACCTGGAAAGCTTGCAGAACAGGTACAATCTCAAACAGCTGCAGCGATAAACTTTATATTCCACCACAAGAGAGCGGTGCCAGTGGGCTGCCAAGGGTGAGAGTTAAACAGCAGAATTGCAAAGCCCTGAATTAATCTATTCCAACGGCCACAAAATCTACAGCAGCCAGGTTTTCTTCATAGCAAGGGGTGCCAGCTACAGCCTGGAATGCAACGCACTCTAATCAGCCTTTACAGCAAGCTCAGTTTTCAGTTCTCCCAGTCCGTTCCATTTAGCACCCTGTGACCTCACCCAAAAAAGAATCCAAAAATCCCACACCTAGAATTTTTTTGTTGGTATAGTTCTCGTCCCTTGATTCCCCCACCCTCCCCTTGCAGAAGTTGCCAGCACACGTGAATACCCGCAGTGTTTCTGTTCCCTAAATGGTTTCACGCATCGCAGCAGGCACCAAAAGGTTCAGTTCTTACTCTGATCCTGTGTTTATCCTGAGCTGGAGGTAGATTTAAACTGTTTTCCATATTTGGGGTCTACTTAAAGCCAAGTGACCTAAGGGTAATCTACTGACGCTCCGTCTCCTGTGTCTACAGAGAGGCCCTTCTGAGCCTTGAGCAAGTAAAGAACAGCCTTAACATGCTCCCTCTCCACCCCACAAAACAGTCCAGAAATTCTGTCCTGTACACAGAGAGTATCTCTGCCCAGAGACCCACAAAGCAGCCTTACCGTGGCCTGGGAGATAGGAAGGCACAGAGGGAGAGCTCCCATTTCCCCCTGAAACAATAAAAAACTTCCCTGAGACCCCTAGGACCTGGAGGGATGTATCAAGACCATTCAGGATCCACCATTAAGACCATTCAGATCCACCATTAAGACCATTCAGGATCCACCATTAAGACCATTCAGGATCCACCATTAAGACCATTCAGGGTAAAGGTGGGCTAAGCTGAGAAGGGCAGATGGACGGCGTGAGCAGCCCACTGCTGTCCTGGCAGCCTCATGGAAACAAGCAATTGTGCCTCAAGAGGTTATGCCAGTGAGCAGCACTATGAAAGAAATGATAAATTGAACAAATCTTCCTTAATGGATGCTTGGAAGAAAAAAAAAAATAAGAAAAAGAAAGAGAGAGGGGCCACTTGAGGCACCTAAAGCTGTTAATAATGACAAGAGAAGAAGGGATTTCTGGTTAATCAACATCAAGGTCACAGTCTCGTGGAATAAATTTCATATACAGTGAATAACTCACACAGGGTGATGGCATGTTTAGCATCAACTCTTGGCAAAGATTTGTTTGCTTAATGACTTTTCTCTATTTTTTTTTTTTCAGGCCAGCCACCTTTGACTGGAGAGAGCTTGTTAAAAGAGCTAAATGTCACTGAAAATGTGCTGTTAATCCTACTCATCAACAAACGTTACCCACGAAGTGATAATAAAGAGCAAAAAGAAAAGACGTGGCTCCAATCGGGATTGTGCTGGGTAAGTGCAGAGGACCCCCCCTCCCCAGCTCTCACAGGCAGCTCTCATACTGATTCTCCAAATATATGTCACCATCCCTGGTTTTGCAGAAGTGCTTTGATGTTCGTTCGCAGACGGATGCACCGTACTTTTCCTTTGCCTGTGCAAACAAAGCGAGGCGGTTGGGTTTTCTCGGCAAACACTGTCAGATGTTTTATGCGCAGCAATGAAAATCAAGTAAATCTTTGATATTACAAGTCTTCCTCACTTGCAACGAGCTTGGCTTGGCTACTGGTGGATGTAAAGAAAGAAAAAACAAACCCTCACGTAATTTTTCTTTCTAGATCAAGAAGTTTACAGATGTCCATGATATTCTGAAGATCTCAGCATCCGCTGACTTTAATGATCTCGGTGGAAGCTATTGGGAAGCGAGAGTTGGGGAAATAAGCACATTAAACCATCCCTGAGCTCTTCCCAGATTCTGACCTTTCCTGCACACATCCCTCCTAACTCTAAATCATCTTATTGATCAACGTAATTAAGTCGTGAGCAGCTATTCTTCTCTCGAGTGAAGTTTGTGGCTTTGGTTTCGTGCTACGGAGCACGTGAGCCTTCAGAAACTTGCCTGTTCCTCCAGAACGTGCTTGCTGAAATAAAACCATCGAAACCTCAAGTTACTACTCCCACCTCAGTGTTAACCTCCAAGAGGTTGTGGTGTTCTACTTTTTTCCCCCCCAAGGAAAAGCACCCTGCAATCTCCTCTCTTTATAGATTCATTTTAAGACCAAGCAGTAACATTCTCAGGATGCCTGAAAAAACTCCCAACAAATGGGAAGCTCTGCAAAGTTGCATGTTGCATAAAGAACAGGTTTTGAGCCTTGAAAGGAGTAACTTTTTCATAGGGAGATCAACAGTATCTTATTTTTTTTAATTACTTCTACTAAAAGCAGTAACACAAGCCTGAGGATCACTGCAACACAGCGGGTTCCCTTTTTCCAAGGCTTATTTCTTTCAATGAATGATTTTGCTGAAGGAAACTCTTCCAAAGACTTACTCGTTATTTTTTTTTAATCAAATCTTATTAAATAGCATAGGTAACTACATCTAAGTATATTATAAATAAACCTATGCATAAGACAGTATAGAGAGGTGCAAAAGATCCTTGGCCTCGATCTCTTTGATGTCTGCAGGTCACTCAGAGTATTGCTGTATTTTCCTACCATTTATGGGAATAGCAGTGCTTTTTTGGGCCATTTCTGTTGTGTTTTCCTTGAGTAACCCAATTCCCTAACATCTTGGCGTCTGAAAGAAATGACAGTATAGCTACATATATGTGTTTGTGCAAGCATTTAGATTTTTATCACCGTTGGAGTAATTTTGAGATGGTCTTTACAGATCCACTAACATTTTGGTTTGCCTTTGTTTTTATGCTGGCTGCCACTTACTGCAGCAGTTAATGACAGGGAAGCAAATACAGCCATTTCTTCCTAGAAGAGTCCAACAGCTTTTCAGGTCTGTGCTTTCAAAATATTTGGGAGAGACACGTGCAAGGGTTGTGAACCTTAAGGAGCGTTGCATCTGAGGTGAAATGGAAAGCCATGAAGTTCCAGCTCAGTTCCACAGGGCTCCTTCTTTCCAAAGCTCTCAGATCTTCCACTGTTCCTCAGTTTCACAAGCCTACGGAACACTTCGTGGTTTTACAAACAGTGCACAAAGTTTTACAGACTTTCTACACCACGATTTTAAAGGTATTGCTTCTGATCTCATGACAGCATGAAAAGGTCCCTTTTTGTAACTCCCTGTTGAAATGAAACAGGGCCTTCAGTTGGGTGCTGCAGAGTTTTTGACCATTTCCCGCAACCACAGCTCACACAGTTTGTATCTAAGACCCCAGCAAGGCAATCTGGAAAGACTGCAACCGACAGAATTTAAAGCAACACCAAGTCATCTTGTTACAAATACAAGAGCTGGGATCTCTACTCTTTGCACTGGCTTCCTAAGTCCATACAGAGCCCAGCTTCCATGTCCACCTTCCTGCTCTACTGTCATCGTGCACGCGGTCCTGTCTCACCGAGCAGAGTTTCACAGACACATCCTACTGCAGTCATTGTGCTGCTGACAAATAAAGTGAGCTTTGTCAGCATTCGGGGTAGGATGGGAGAAATTCTCAGAAAGAGGATCGAACTAAAATAATTTATCCTTCTCCAGCCCCTTCAAAGCAACACTAGGTCTGCACTGTCCTCAATAACAAATGCAAAGTTAGTCCTGAATTTTGGCAGCCTTCAATAAATGATATACATTGACAGGCACTTTGGTAAATGAGCTTCATTTACGACTGCAGCTGTACAGGAGAAGAGAAAAAGGAAAGCAAATAGAAGTCTATCTTCTTTTAAGTTTCCCTTGTGGCCAGGAAGGCCAAGGGTCTCCTGGGGGGCATGAAGAAGAGTGTGGCCAGCAGGTCCAGGGAGGTTCTGCCCCTGGTGAGACCACAGCTGGAGTATTGGGTCCAGTGCTGGGCTCCCCAGTTCAAGAGGGACAGGGAAAGACTGGAGAG
>JANHGN010017367.1:16112-38573 GCA_024605025.1 Megaceryle maxima
TGTGTGGGCTGCCCTGGGTGACCCTGCTCTGGCAGGGGGGTTGGACTCGCTCATCTCCAGAGCTCCCTTCCAGCCCCTGCCATTCTATGATTCAAACAGCATTTTGTATTCAAGGGGGACATAGTTTGATCTCTTTTCTAGTATAAACTCAGACTAATTCTACTTAAGTTGATGAAGCTTAAGCACTTTAAAAAAATGGAACAGCCAGGACAAGATGCCTCTTGTACCTAGAAAGCAAGAGTCAGCATTTTGAAACACATTTCTCTTTTCAGTAGTTTTGAGCATTTGTAGGTCTCCTGAATCCCGATGGACCATCAAAGCTTAACAGTCACAGTTATCATGGAAAACATGTTAAAATCAGGCTAAATCCTTCTTTCATGAAATTAAGAGATGTGCTGAGTAGTCCTAGTTCCTGCAGAAACCTGTGGCAGCTCCAAAGTTATTATCTTTCTCCCCCTTCTCTCTTCAGGTGCCTATTAGAATGGGTGCTCTCCACTTCCTCCTCTACCCTCTTGCTCTTCCAAAGAGATATAAAATAAAAAAGGACGTGTGAAATCAGGACATTGCATTAGTTGTGCTCACAAAAAAACCCAATCCCTGGAAGCTGTCAGACATTCAAAGGGGCATGTTTTCTTTTTACAGATACAGCTAGGATCCACAAAATTCTTTCATATGTTTTCCACGTGCAGCCAGCTGCTGATCCAAAATAGCCAGCTGCCTTTTGGTACACATCACAAAGAAATTAAACTGAGGGAAGGATGAAAAGTTCCCATAGTTAAAGCCTCAATCTTTACGTTGCAATTCTTTAAGTAGAATTAAACTGAAGGACTAATTAGAATTAAAACCTCTGCACCTTGACAGAAGCATGAAGCAGAAGCTTCTCAGTCCACCCGATACAGACAGAGGATGCAGGGTGGGTGTTATCACCAGGATAAAGTTCAGTGGGAATAGATTGTTCTCTCTGTTCATCCACTGCTCTCTCATCAGATGCTCCTGCCAGGAAACAAAGTGGGAACAGCTATGCTTACACACGTGGCAAGAGCTCCAAACATGCACTTAGGCAAACTTCTTTTTGCATATAACATGTTGAATTATTCCTATAGCTACCTATATGCAGACAAATCTTCCAGGTAGTTTGTTTTCCCTTCTTGTTATTGCCAGCATTAGCCAAATTGCTGACGAGGCACTGAGGAAATGAAGAGAATTAGGGAGCAAATTGCCATTTGCTAATAGGCCCTGGTAGTCATTAGATGCCAAAGCTGGGTCACTGCACCAGACAGAGTTAGTAACTAATATGCAGCGATTCTCTGCGACATCCAGACTCAAAGGGCTTTGCTCTGCTGCTCTCCTACCCTTCGTATTATTAAATCAAACATTCTCCTAAGGTATTTAGGACCTGCTTGCCAGATTGCAAAGGTAGATGTTGGTTTTGGCTCTCCTAACAGAGCTGAGCCCTGAAGTGAAGCCAAGACCTGTAATCATTTGCCTTGGCTGAAACAAAAATAAACATATCCTGTACTGTATGCACTTCTGAGGTAATTACTGCCATTAGATCACAGCCTGGAAATGAATTTTAAGCCAAGCAAAGAGACTGGATACAAAACCCCCCTATGTTAAACTCACGTTAAGCGTCTGATTATAACGCGCCAAAGCAAGGAGGGCTCATCTGAAAGAACAAAACGAGCTCCAAGCCCACCTTGTTGGACCCAGCCACTGCAACCCACATAGTGAGGTTCAGCTGTCTCTTGGTAGGGGATGAGCTGCAGGCCCAGCAGGAATGGGTCAGCTCCTCCACTGGAGGTAAAACTGCCTCTAGAAAAACAGACCTTTTGTTTCTTCAGCACTGCTTAAAACATTGCACCTTACATTGCATCCAAGGCGTGTTCCTCCCTCTGCATGCTTTAACTTCTATTTCTAACTGCCTATCTCCACAGCCACCAGTCCAAGCCCATTTCATCCACTCAACGCCCCCCAGACCTCAACAGCCCAAAGAGGGAGACCTTCATTTCCTCCTAAGAATCCCTGGGAAAGGGCATGCTAACGTTGAGAGGGTTAAGTGGACTCCAGACTCTCAGTCAGCTTGGCAGCCCAGCACAGAAGCTTTCCTGTGAGGTCACAGCACCTCTCCATTTCAATCCAGTTTCACCATTCCAAGGCTGTCGAGGAGACGAGAGCCGTCCTACCACCAATGACTGCTGGGTCTCAAGGTTTGGAACATCCACAGAAGTCAGTAAGAGCTCTGGGCCCTGACTGCCCCAGAAGAAAGCCTTCCTGAAGCAGGACTTACTTCTGAGCCCTCTGCTGACCCCATCACATACTGGTGGCAGAGCTCAGAGTTTCACACTTGTCCACCACCAGGATCACCAACAGCTCTGGCTTTTCAAGTCACACTTCCATGACAACTCTATTCTACAACCAGATTTATGAATTGTTGCATCATTCTACACTTTAAAGGCAACGACGAACAGAAACCCCCCCGGTTCCAGGGTCGTGATGCACTGGGGATGGGGATTTATGCTCAAGACTTGTTGCCATAAACACCCTGCGTGGCCACACGGGTGAGACTGGGACACTGTTAGCTGTGTTTGCCTTTTCCCTGACCTTGCTGGTACTTTGAAGCTCTCAGAAGCTGCTGCTCACAGTGACTTCAAGGTCCTTTGTTAGACTTACTGCCACTGACCCAGTGACAACGACACGATGTCTTTAACTTCTGATTCAGAAAACAGTCATTCAAATAAAGGGTACACTGACAGCCCATTAACTACAGCAAAGATTGTTGTTGCTGCTACAGTTTCAGAGAGACCTATTTAAAAATAGATTAGGGTCTTGGAAACAGCTAAGCTTATTCTGCCTTTCCCCCCCCCTTTCCCTGCAAGACAAGTTACCAAACCAAACCTGGCATTTGCTTCCTCCCTGATCTCGTTACAACTTCATTACAGCAATATTGGCCAGCAGCGAGGAACTTATTAAATAAATGCCATTTAAGTGCTTCTACCTGGATAGTTGATTCAGATAACGGAGAGATAGAGAGCAGGGAGGGGTTGGCCTGGCTCTGCACGCTTTCTGCCTTCCCTGGTGGCAGCAGGGCCAGGCAGGTTGTTTCAGCTACCCAGGCAAGGGTGAGCAGCATCTCCCAGCGCTGCAACAAGGGGAGAACTGATACAGCTCTTCACAACCATCACACACCAGCACAAATCCTCATGCTAATGACACAACCTTGGTCCATCTCTGTCCACTTTGACAGATGTAGCTTTGTAGGGAATTTATTTCTTCATTTATTTTTATGCTCTCAATGAAAGCAACTTTCAATCCCTAAAATGATCCTTTTTTATTTTATTTTATTTTTTTTCCTTTACAAAGTTGACAGCAGCACCCAGGAAGCTGCTCTGCCTGCAGAAGGAAGGGGGCAAAAGTCTCAGCACAGACAGTTTGACCCTTACAGCATATCACCAGGAGGGGGGTGGTGGCTTAGTGCTGAGGAAAACAGATATTTCTCTTGGTTACTTGAAGAAAAAAATAAAATAAAATCAACCTCCTGAAGGAAGTGTTCCACCTCAGGTGCTTAAACCACAATACCACAGCTTTCTGTGGATGCCCTCCTCTTGATAATCATCTCTTTGAAAGAATAGCTAAACATTTAATAAAAACAGCGATTAGAACCCTCATTTTTGTCCACAAAATACCAAGAACCTGCTCTGGTGATGGTTAACTAAACAAATCATCATCACCACCGTCCTCTTCCCAACCCCTGCACTAACCCTTCCCATGGGAAGCTGCCCCCAGCAGAACAGCTGAACATAAATAAGGTTTTCAGAAAGCAGGTGCCTATTTCTGGTTATTTCACTGAGGTGGCCAGAGATGACTCAGCTAGACAAGACTTTTTTTGTTTGTTTTCAGGCTTTTGTTTGTTTGGGGTTTTTTTTTTTTTGGCGTTGTTTTGGTTGGATTTGTTTGGTTGGTTGGGTTTTTTTCCCTTTCCTTTTTTCTTGCCTTCTGTTTTTTTTCCTTCTTTTTGTTTTCCTTTGGGATTTTTTGTTGTTTGAGATCTTTTTTTGAGGGGTAGATCTACATTACAATGACATTTGAAAGAAAATAGTAGCGAGGCCAAGAATATTTGAGTCAGAAGTGTACCTGTACATATAAAAAAGTCATATAGATACACATCTGTGTTTACCATTTCTTCAGTGTTGCTTGCAATGAACAGATACTGGCACACATCTTAAACTACATCTTAAACAGACCCTTTCAGGGATGATGGAGTTCAGACCATTCACAGGCAAGACCAGTTCACATGCTGCTTGTGCTATTTCAGGAGGTCCCATCTTGGTTTCTCCTAAGTATTTATCTCTCGGCCCAAGATCACAAGCCTTAACCACACGAAGTCATCCAGAGGAGAACACTGTCATCAGATCTGTGAGATAAGAAGTTTATCAAATCTGAGATCCACCATCAGCCCCCCCCCTTCTTCCTTTCCTGTAGACTACAATAAAAACGTTAAGGTTTTTATATTTCAGAAGGATCATTTGAGGTAGTCTTGTGTTAAGACTGATGTACTCCTCCTTCAATGATCTAATGTACTGAGCATCTACTTCCTGACCCAGGAATGTTGCAAAGATCACTGTATTATTAGAAGAATGTTTACTTGCCATCTAACCTCACTTTAAACCAAATGTACAGTGAGGTTTTTTCCCCCCCTACAAAGGGGAATTGTTAAACAACCTTTTCCAAAGGGAAATTGTTAAACAACCTTTTCCAAAGGCCTATAATCAATCCTTTAAATCAAACTTGAATAACAGACTTTCATTTATCAATTGATCTACTGTTTTGGTGTGAGTGGTTTTTCCCCACTCCCCCTTCACTTCTTTGGGTGCAGCAGATAAAAGACCCAGTTGTACTATCATAGCCTATTGCTTTGTAGCCAAACTCTGCATGAGAGAAACATTCCTCCTTTTTTTTTTTTAATGTGTGATGGGGAGAGAGGGAACAGAGAGAAGGAGAGTTAAGTTTTTTTCTCCCTTCATTTTTCCCCCTCAGCTTAAGCTCTGTTGTCATTTTGAGGCTTTGGAAGGAGGGTAACTGTGGTGGCTGCTGTTCCTATAAAATCTTGGAAAGCCATTGTGTAGGACAGTCAAAGAGAAAACAAATTAAAACCAACAACTTTTGAATTTCAGCAGCCAAAGTTAATGTTGACTAAGAACTGAAAAAGAAGGGGGAGGAGGTGGGGGGGGGGGAAGAAAAAGTGGCCCTATGGAAAGCAAGGGCCAGCTGAGAGATCTAGAGGACGGCAGGCTCTGAAGGGGCAAAGCTGCTCCTTTTGATGTGGGAGGTCTGCAAGTAACCTACTGGGACACTCCCTGGGCTATCTCATTAACCATGTCACCAAAGCCCCCCAAGGTCCAGAGAATCATAACATTATCTCTGACATTACCACACAGATACAAGGTTCCTTAGGCAGTCTATAAACATGCCTGTACTAACCAATTCATCGTGGCTTGACACCCCTGCAAGGGCTGGATGCCCTTTAGTGAGCCACATGAATTGCCCCAGTCATTCATCAAAGTTTCTCAGAGTGCATTTCACACAGCATTAAATTTAATTAAAGCAACATTGACTGCATTGTAATCCTCTGGAGGCTCTTTGTCAGAAGGAGCTGCAACACTTTCTACTTAAATATCTATTGTTTAGGTGGGATTTCCCCCCCACATCCCCCTTCCGTTGTCTGAACCCAAGTGATTTGCTGCATCCCTCTGCTTTCTTATTTAAAAACTCCTATGTCATGGAAAAGTTCTGCCAAGCAAACAAGAAACCCAGCCTGAGAAACAGTTCAGCTCTTATGCACTTGTCTGCAGATGCTGGAGAACATGGAAGATTGTTTTAAAAGTAACCAACGTGTAGGAAAAACCAAACCAAAACAACCCAACCAACGCTCAACACACACACAAGAAGATCAGCAGCAGAAAGGAAGCACTTAGTAAAAGCTGCCTCTTTGTCAGTGTGCATCCCCCTGCCACATCTTCCTGCTTTGGTGCACCAAGCATGGGTTGCTACCACCTCCCGTTAGTGCTGCAGTGAATGGTGGCTCCAGATGTGCTTAGTCCTCCATAGTCCGGGTAACTCTTGGCAAGACCAGTGCTTACAGCAGAGCTCCACATCAGTGAAGGGTTCTTAGCAGCTTGTGTTCATCCTGGTGGACAATGCATCAGGCAGAAACAGACCCTCTAGGTCTCTTTTTTTACCTAGGTCTCTTCATCCACGTCAGGATTCCATTGGTTTTGTTTACCTTCTATGTTGTTGTCCCCTCCTAGATCGGCATCAAAAGACAAGCTTTGTTTCAGCTCTGCTGGTTGATTCTGGATCCTGTCTGCCAGCCACCAGCAGCATAAAAAGCCCTGCTCTTCTATGTGCAGGGGGATATTCACCTGGGAGAGGACGTGGCAAACAGGCTGTGCAATTGCCAGAGACCTAAAGGTGCTTCCAACCCTGCACTGCAGTGAAAACTGTGATGGAAACACCATTTTGCACAGGCAGGGACAGCTACTTGCTCCAGTTTTCTTCCTCTTGACCAGGAGCAGTTTTTGAAAGCCATCTGAGATCCACATACCTTTCTATAGTTCACGTATAGTCCTCCCTCATACATAATTTTGTTTGCTTCTGTCGTGGTGCATCAGCTTTTGCTATTAATGAGTCATTTTAGATGGCAGAGACAACTTCTCAAGCTGTCTACTACGGACACGCAAGGAGTAGCATCCTCCTTGCTTTATTCCTCCATGCAATCCTTCTGCAAAGTCAGCCACGTTGTTACTACTCCAGTGGCCTGGGAGTTTCAGTTCTTTCTATTTATTTGTGGTTTTAATGAGGGGAGTAGAATAGAAAGCACTCACATTGCCATCATTCACAGTTATCAGTAGAGGATAAAAAAAAAAGAAGTAAGTTAAGTATGGTTTTGTATTTCTCCAAAGAAAAGCAACTAAGCAATTCTGCTCAGAAAGGGACCTGCTTAGGACTTGAGGTTTCAAAGGACCTGAACAGGGGGGTCTTGGGTGAAATTCTGTGTTATGCTCAGCCAAGATCAATGTTATTGTTTATCTCAGAGAAGTATTTATTTCCAGTTCTCAGTACTTCTCATGGCTCCTCATGTGAGATCCTCTGCTGCCGTGCAGTCATGGAAATGATTCTATAAAATAACAGGAGGTGCTGAAGAATCAGATCATTTTCTTCATGGGATGCACCCATTTACATCACAGACACATGGACTGCACCATTCCATCATGCCTACCACCTCAGAAACAGCTTCTTATTTCTTGCCAGGTCTAAGATTTAAGAGAAGATCCAAAAAGAGCTCAAAGCATTGCACAGGTCCCAAGTCTCAGGACATACCCCTCACCTAGGGAAAAGTCCATAGGCAGTTAAGCAGAAGCAGTACAAATGGTAAAGCAAAATTGCTATATCACAGCTGAAAGCTTATGCAAGTCTTCAGCTGATGAGAACTGAAGATGCTTTACAGAAGGTACAGAGAAACTGGTCAGTTAGCAGCTCTGGAAGAAACAGCTTCTCCTCTCTATAACTCTGCCCTATAGAAAAAAAGGGAGGAGCTCAGCTTCTATAGATTCATTCAACCAACCCAACTTCACCCCAGCACAAACACCACCTTTCCATCCTTCATAGACATTCAGGAACTGAGCAGAGATCCTGACTAATGCAACATGCTAGTAACTAAATTCCCCCCCACCACCCCCCAGAGGGGTTTTCAAAGTCAACATTTTTTTGTGCTTCAGAGCAAGACACAGACAGAAAGAAATAGCCTCGATCTTTATTGCTTCCACGTGAGTCTTGCCTCGTGCTATTTGAGCAGAGCCAAACAGGGAGCTGAAATAAAGGGACAAGTCCTCTCCGTCTCACACGCACAGAGGCCATCAGATAGTTGTTAATGCTGCACTGGGATTCTGCCATCTGTGGAGTGCTGGATTAATTATGCATGGCACGCTGATTTTACTACTGTAATTGGCCACATATTCACACCCACACCCCCCCATCACAGCCTCAGTGGTAAAACTGGTGCATAACGTTAGACTTTAGACGACCTCCTGCTGGCTTTGAAAGAAAAACTCCAACTTTATTCTATTCTCCCTTGGTATTTACTTCAGTTTCCCTTTCAACCTTCTCAAACACACAATAAGCTTTTGATTATCAGGGTTTTAAGTGCTCCACTGGTCACCCAGTGTGTATTTATGAATGGAATTAATAAAGAAGCAATCTGACTCCATCAAGGGAGCATTTGCAGCTACTCTTAAGCGTCACTGAGCAACACAAGGAGAAATTGAAAAGAGCTTGAGGTCTCTGGCCTTCATTTTTTTTTTACATTTATTTAGTCACACCCAGTAAAAGCCTCAGAAATTCATGTTTGTCATGTTGGGATCTCTTACAGCCCCTTCATTTACTGAACTGAATAATTATTAGAGGCTGCATACACCAGCAATCCAATCTATAAAGCTGTTTGCCTCGCTGGAGAAAGCCAGTAGCATTATTACTGTTATTTAGGACAAATAATTTTGGTTTAGGTTTCCCCCACCTTGTCCACGTAGATTTTCCAAGTCACATTTTCACCCTTTTTGTTGCAATCGTTGATGAATTCTCACGGAAGTACGTGAAGCCCAGATTGGGGGTTATTGATACATCCCTAACTCAAATGAATTGCCCCAAAAAGAGAAAGGAAGAAGGGGGGGGTGTGCTAAACCTTGACAACACTCACTGTTCTTTACCTTAAGAACAAGAAGTTTCTCCTTAAATTAAATACTAAATGCTCATGAACATTTAGTTTACCATCAATGGGTGTGTTTAGATGTGCTGCTAAAAGCCAGCTAGGATTTTTTTTTGCAAGACATTGCCTGCTGTCCTGAAAATTAAGACTACCCTCTGCAGAGACAGTGGCATGTAGCTGGTCCAGTACAACCCAGTTGTTTCTAGTGCAGCTCTTACCCTGGCTGCTACCTTTAAAATGAGACTACACAGAAAGCACAAAGACAGTAAAACGATTTCGTTCTAAAACCAAACAAAACTAAAGGAGGGGAGAGGGGGGAGCTCCAGTGAGCAGCCATGGTAACAAACCTGAAAATGGGTAAATACTCTGTTAAATAATTCCCCTTTCCACCCTCTGCCAGGGAAGAGCTTACAGTGCAAAACCTTCAGCTGCTGCTTCCACGACACTAAACTTCCTCAGGTTTTAGCCCAAATCCCTTTCTTTATCACTTTGTAGGAGAGGTCACCTCTATGAGAAGAAATGAACATTGTTAGATCTGTCAGTGTCAAGGCACTTGGACACTTTGAGGCACCCAGATCTGGAAATTTACTGTTTCTTCACATTAATTCCAGTGTCATGGCTAAAGAATAATAGTGTCTTAAACAAGATGCCCCCAAAACACAGTGTGGGAAAGACTAATGAAAACGTGGTACATCTTTAATCAATAGACTCAAACCAAGCAGGACATTCTTCCACACAAGAACCAAGTTCAGCCCTTCTCCTCTTTTTTTTTCCCCACTTAGGGAAGTCCCACTCAATTTGCTAAACCTACCTTGCCTGAAAAAGTAAAGTGTGCGTCCAGCCAGCCCATCCTCTGCAGCAAAGCTGTGATGACACTCTCCCTGACAAAACCCCCCGTGCTGTGCAGCCGCAGCAACACTGCTACTACCTCCTGTCTCCGTGTAAATGCTCAGACTAGGCAAACAGGAAGACTAATGGTTATTCAGGCAAATTTGGGCCACCATGATGGGAAAGGTGCAGAGGGAAAACATTATGACCAGGGTTCTTTTGAAACAACCTGACAGTTGATAGATGAGCATCCATAAAATTACAAAGGCTCCCTGTGTAAAGCCCCTTGCTACCAACATCTTCTCCCTGGGAAACTAATTACCCTATACTATCAGGGAAAATATTATTTTTCTGGTAATTATTTTCCCCTTTCAATGACAAAGTGACCATGAAAATCCCCCACCTCTCATTCTTCTGCTGTACTTCAGTTAAAAACACCATGCAACGTTCGCGCGATTTTGGCCGATGGACCAGGAACGTGTTTTTGTGATGCTGATTCTCACTTGCTCTTTGCAGCGTGGCTACTGGGAAAAGCAGTGGAGACAGGAGAAGTTTATCTCCAGGCTGCTCTCCAGTAGTGAGAAAGGAATAACAGTTGTTGGATGGAAATTGCTCAAGTCAAGGGGCTATCTACCAAAATGCATTTGTAACAATCTGGGTGCAGAAGTTTCCTCAAGTACTGGGTTCAATCCCTTTTGATTAAACTTACATCATAAATTTGTCCTTAAAATGCACACTTGTGAAAAAGAAGAGAGGAACCTAATCCAGCCCTCAGGTTTAGTTAATCCCAACCTCCCAACTCAAGCTAAAGTTTTAAGTGCTACTTGACTTTTATGTATGATCCGATTTATATGCTGTAAGATTTATAGAGGTTGAAAGCTGAATTTGGCTCCAAAAAGTGGGTTTAGGACAAAAGAATCAAATTAAGGAAGGGTTTTTTTGGTTGGATATTATTTTTTTCCCCAAGTCATTGCAGAGTCAGCCATATTCTATAAATCTATGGAAATAACACACACTAAGCAAATTCTGAAATGCAAAGCCTCAGACCATTTTTTACATTCATTAGTGCTAGAAGAAAACAAAGCTCTTTCCTCACAGAAGAAAACCAATTGATTTGATTATTCCAAACTATCTGCCCAACTCAAGTTTTCAGTGTTAATCACGAGGTTATCACAAGAAAAATGAGCGAGTATAACAATCCAGCAGCGAGCCGCAAAGACATACGGTCAAAAGTTTCCTAATTTGAATTAAGAATCCATTAGGCACTAGTTCTCCTGACAAAACCAATAAAAAGGAGAAAGAAGGTGTCCCTCAAAGTGTAACGAGAGATTATGCTCAGCCACAGAATCCCACGTTCAAGAATTACAAGAGTTTTACTGGACTAGCTCAAGCTAGTGTGTGATGTTCAGAGCTGAGAGCTCGGCTGCTGCTGTTGCTTCAGATAAATCCACTTCTGCCCGCAGTGAGCAGCTGCTGCTGGTGCTGCACCAGACACCATCTACCTCTACCAGTCCCACTGGAGCACGGAGCAGGTAGGACAGGGAGGCTGAAGTGGTTGACCGACCCAGAGAGGAATTGATTCTGGGGACAAGTAGCATCTTTTACTAGACTTGCTGCCCCAGTTACTGTGGCCACAAGGATCCCCACTTAACTAACTCTATTAACTCCAAACAATATCTGATAATTCCTCTCTGCAATTCTCACTTTGATACTAAAATACACAAACGGGGCTGTTTGAAGCAGCATTCTCGTGTTTTACTGGCAATTAAATTACCAGTGTCAGCAACCAGTTCAGTCTGGTTAGAAACAGCCAAGGTCAGAGGGAGCCTTCTGATGATTGAGTTCATGTCAAAAGCCTGGTTCTCTCAAGCAGCTTTCTTATTGTCAGCAGAAGGTGACAGTCTGGGATCTCCCAATTGCTGCATTTCACAGTTCAAGTTGTCAGCTTCCCCTGGGTAAAACCATCATCTCCAGTAAATATTTTCACATGATCTACCGAAGAGAAAAGCCCCTGTTATCCTATATAATTTCTTCTACATTGCAGAGCACATAGAAAAATTGCCATGCTTACCACCCTTGGAGAAAAAAAAAAAAAAAAAAAAAAAGCCTGATTTCTAACTAAAGCTTCATTCTGTGAGGAATAATAAGGAAGAAAAAGAGAAGAGCTTCTCTGTTCATTTCATTCTGGACCATCTTTGCATGAGTCAGGATGCAAAGTAACTCAAATAGGAAATGTCACACCACTGTGCACCACAGCAAGTGAAATAATCAGCTCTAATATTGCTTGGACAGACAGTGAGGACGTATCTGCCTTTCAGGTTTCTTACAAACTGCTGTTCCTGAAGTACATGGCTCTGCTCTGTGATGATTATGAACAAAAGCAACAAGAAATGCTCAGTTGAAGCATCTCACTCAAAAGAGAACTTGGAAAAGAGAGAGGTAAATATGCAATATATTATCCTAGGAAAGAGAACCTGTTTAGATGGACAAATCAAAAGCCAGTAACTTAAATGTGATTTTTTTTTTTCTTCCTTTTTTTTTTTCCTCAGGAGGAAACTTCAGAGGTCTCTAACCTCATGTTACAGCCCTGCTCACCAAGACTTTGCATCTGGGGGCAGCAATCCCTTCTTTTAATTCACCACTTGTCAAGTGTTCTGGAGTTGATAGCACTTGCTTTGCTTCAGGAAGGTGGAAAGAGTCAGCTGATGGATGGATATTATCGTTAGGGAATTTAATGTCAACTGAATACTACATGGACTTTGCTTTGTTAAAGAAAGACCATCAACTACAATGTGAACCCCAAATCTCATTCTCCACTACGCCTGTGTCAGCCAAGAGTATGAGGTGAAGCCACTAAGTTAAGCAACAGCAGAACTGGTCTCAAGCCCTCTTTCCAACATCAAATGGTGAAGAGAACCTGCAACGCTCAAAAGATTCCTTAAGGTTTTGAGGACAGGTCGATTTGTCCTCACTAAAACTACTACAGCATTTATTAGTTAATGGCATTTATTGGATAATGGCATTTATTAGATAATGGCATTTATTTAAAAGGAGCAGAGAATAATTCACCCAAAGGCAATAAAGGTTTTTGGCCCCACAAGATTTTCTCTGCTGTAACAAGAGTTCCTCAGTTAGAAAGAGTGCTAATCTTCTCTTTCTTTGTACGTGCAAAGGCAGAAATACATCTTTGAGCTACAGCCAGGTAAATAATTCAAAGTGCTTCCCACAATTATTCACATGAGCTTAAGTTAACCCCCCCCCAACCACTACTACAGCCATACTTTCATTCTTTTTGGTTTGTTTCAACAACAAAAAATAAACAGAGTTGGGTTTTACACCTTCTCTCATAAACAAAGGGTTAACTTAAAATTTATTTTCACTGAGAATCTGAGTGAGAAAAAGAATTTTAGGGTTCAGGTTTCTCCGTCTACAAAAGATGAACAGTGGCTTATAAAACAAATAAAAAGGAAGGTCAGATGGCATTTGGTTTTTGGTATGAGCTAAGCATGTTGCACCTCACCTCTGCTAAAGCCAGGCAGTATTTTAGTCCCACCTTTAGTAAAGTTTTTCACTTGGGTAGCGTAAGCATTTCACACATCACTTAAAGTATCCATAACCTTCAAAGGAAAATTCAGTGGAGACATTTCCTGCAGCCTGGACTGTCAAAACAGGTGCCTTTTCTTAGCCTGGTTGTTTGCTACCCCAGCAGAAAGCACTACAAAGTGCTTTTTACAAGGCATTTAATATAACTACCATTAAGACCAGTCAAAGGAGGTACCACCGAGAGCCCTCATCAGCCCTGTTGTGCTTCACTTAAGCAGCAACACACTTATGCAGGATTTAAGAGTATACACTTAGAATTATTACGTGATACTCGTTTAGTCTTCAAGTGAAAATCAGCCAAGAAGATCAGTGAGTGAAGAAAATCACGCCTTTGAGGGAGGGATATAATTACTCACAAGTTCTACTATGCTTCAAAGTAATACATAGGAGTCATACTTTGTGACTCAACACAGAGACACTTGCCATCATGTTTATGAGATAGTTATCAGGGGATGAAAATACCTTTGAAGTACAAATTAACTGCTCTCACACCTTTGATTTTTATTTTTTTTTTCTTTAAAAAAAATACTCTTACCTGCAAACATTGCAGGGTCCACTGGAGAAAACACACCACTGATTTTAGTGAATACAGCTCTTTTTTTTTTTTTTTTTTTCAGTGCTACCTGCAATGATTAGAGCCAGGCTCTTAGTTCCAGCATCAAACAATAGAGCTTTTACCTTTTCATATAGGTCTAATCCATCCTATATCTACTTCTCAAGGAATCATCACAGTACTAGAATTTATTAGAATAAAGCTCTTCAGGGAAGAAGAGGCATTAAATTCAAGGCAGGGTTTAAAGGTCTCTGTTAAAGAGGGATGAGTGACGTGGTGCACAGATAAGTTTTGCAAAAGTCACGGTGGGTTTCTTCTTGTCAGAAGGTGCAACCTGTTCAAAGTACATGTCCTGTTCACACTAAATTGATTTCAGATTTTACAGCTATAAAGATCCCAGTGACTGGGAAACACCAAACTTTTAATTTCCCCGCCCCTCTATGGTGGGAAGAAAAAAAAAAATAAAAGAAAGAAATAAAAATAGAAGTTCACATATCCTATTATTCATTAAACATGAAATAGGAAATGGAGCAATTAATTTACCAGACTGGCAATTTAACAACTGGGCTGTATAGTTCTGCAACAGGTCACAAGCTCAAGAAAATCAGCTAATTAACTTACTTGGCAAAGGGCCAAAGAAAATAACATTAATCCTTTGGAATTTGATAATCTGATCTATAATCCCAAGGGCAAAATCCACAGGTAGAATTTCCACAGTTCTAGCGACGCAGACCATTATCCTCACACAACAGGGCACTACAACAGGCTGGTCCCCAGGACCAAAGCTAAATGGTTAACTACGCCTTCAATACACGCCTGGGAGATGGGATCTATCCCAAGAAAAAGTGATCCTCTCTTGGGGAGGAAAAAGAGAAATGAATCTCCAAGCCTTGGCAGAAGTTGCACGTGCATTTGTGAAAGGTGACACAGCAAGAATTTGGAAACTCCTTGAAATCTTTTCAAATACCATCTGTGGCCTGGAAGTTGGCCTCTCCAGAGCAGATGGTTCTCAGTAGTCCCAGCACAATAAATAAACCTATTTTTTTTTTTACTATTAAAAAGCAACAGTTAAGACCATATTGAGCAGGTCCTTATATTAAAAATCTCCGTTCTAGACAAAGAAAAGGCAAGAACAGGTAAGTTTAGTCAAATGAAACATTAAGTCAGCTTTAGTTCTTAACTACCTTGAATGACAAGTGATGGAATGAAGCTTTGAAACATTCATTC
Source organism: Megaceryle maxima (assembly GCA_024605025.1). NCBI lineage: Eukaryota > Metazoa > Chordata > Aves > Coraciiformes > Cerylidae > Megaceryle > Megaceryle maxima. Next base: position 31,082 of record JANHGN010017367.1, read on the forward strand.
AGTTACAGTGACTCCGTGCAATGTCCTTTAAATGCCTGGGCTGACTTTTTGCACTGCTGAACAATATCCTGCTTGCAGAGACCTGGCAATGCAAAGTGAATAGAAGGTTACTGGCCAGGGAGAGGGGCTTACTATCTGCTGGGCGACAGCTGGAAACTTCATGACAGTCCTGAAGAGGAAGATTTTAATACTCATTATGTTCTCACCACCCAGCTTCATTTTGAAGACTTTCATTCAGCCTTTGGGTATCTCAACATTCCCCTTACTGCTTGTAACACTAGTGCAAAATGTTAAAGATCAGACAGGTAAGCTGCTGGCCCTCTCACTGTTTACAGCCCTTAAAAAAAGTCACATTTCAGACATCAGAGCAAACAAAAAACCAAGGATAAACTGAGTTGGTGGTGGTCCCGAAGCAGCTATTGCTATGCTCTTTGCTATTGTAAACTCCAGAAAGCAACCAGTAGGGTTCAGAGCATCTATGAATGGGATACTTCTACACTCAATAGCTGCTGTAATCCCTGCAGAAAGAGATTATATCACAAAGGGCAATGAACTACTGTAGTAATTGCTATTATAAACTCCACAGAGAAGACAGAGTGCATAAAGTTGAAGAACTAGTGCCCTCTGAAAGGCCCACTCTTAATTCCAATATTATTTAGTAAATGTTAATTATTTCCAAGTGGTAGAAATCTCTTTCAAAGCAAAGCATATAATCATAGCAACTATTTAAGACCTCAGCTGCGTAGTCTCTAGCCTTTCTTCCATAAAACACATTTCCATACATTTTAAACAGTATTTAAAAAAAATAAATTCAAGGTCAGTGTCCTCTTTCTTTACTTGCCATGGTCCAAGTGTCATATTCTGCTGTTGTTGTAGTAAAAGACACAACAGCTTCCCAAAACTGTGAAGACCAGAGAGTTGCAGGTTCATGACATCATTGGCTGGTAGGAGAAACCAAGTGGGACCCCAAAAACAAGTCCTGGGATGCAGGTAATGAAGTGATAGTGGTTTTCAAATAGAATCTCTTTAACGAAGAAAACAAGATTTTTATTGCCCAGGCAATAAACAGTTTGTTTGCTTTACTCATTAACAGCACATTCCCCAGAGGTAACTCAGAACTTTTATTCTGTCCCACAGTGGGCCAACAGCATCTGCCTAGAGAAGGCCTATGACACATAATCCACCCTGTAAAGTCTTCTCCAATAATAATACATTACTTTCATGTATTCTTTTTTTAGCTTATACACCCAAGAATCACCACGAGTAGTATGGGTGACGTGAACATCGGAAAGCTACGTAAACACAAAGCATGATATGTAGAGTAAATCATGGCCATTAGTAATTTAAATGTCCCTTCCCACGATTTACAAATACCTGTCTGCATTTCCTTCTATGCTATTCATATATAGGTATGTACACCAAGATAATGGGGACAAGAAACTGGGTGAGTTGGAAAGCACCTTACCACACGTTGGGGATTCCCCCCTGCCCAGCATGTTGGGGTTTTTTTTGTTATTGTGGCATTAGTGGCAACAGTCCCTTTGTGCAAGTCGCACGTGCCCACTCAAGACTCAAGAGCACGTGGAGTAAATTAACTGGAACCCTAAAACCCAGCTAGGGTGGATGAGAGCCAATGAAGACGTCTTGTGAGCACCCGATCCTCCAGTGAAAGTCCTCAGGCCCATTTCAGGTACCCAGGCGAAAGCTGCTTTCATCACCAGAGCCACACAAGACCCATCGTTCAACATGACCCACTTGGTCCCATTTAACCCGTTGAACCCTTTCCTGTATCCAGTTCTTTAGCACACCCAAGTAGAGCTATGGTCCATCTTAAACGTTAGCAGAACACAGAAGACAACGCCTGTTAAACTCACTGCTCCTCTTTTAGGCTGCTTTTTGGCCAAGTGCCCTCTGAATTTCTTGCAGGTCAAATTCAGGAAGCAAACATTCCATCATTTCCACTGCCCTGATACTGGGATTGCAATTTTATACAGCAACCCCTCGCTCCTCTGGCTCAGAGCACACACAAAATACAGTTACTTCTGGTTAGATGATGGGAACAGATGTACTCCCATCAGACTCCCAGCCTCATTTAGTCCACTACCCTGTCCTCCACACCAGCCAACACCACAAGCTTAAGGGGAGACTAAAGAAAACAGAAATATTGAATTATTTTGCACACAAAGGCATCAACCAACCATGTCTTAGCAACCTCCTAAGTCACAGCCTTTAAAAGCTGTGAGTGGCCCTAGACTTATTTGCTCTAAACACTTTAATACATTTATTATTTTACAGCCACAGAATTCCATAGAGATGAGTTCAGAAAGGTAAACATGCCTTTTTTTTTTTTCTCTGTAATTATTTTTAAGAATCACATCCACTTTAAGGGACCAAACTCTTGCTATCAGTTCATTTTCCTCAGGTGACATAATAAACTGTTCTCCCTTCGCCTTCCTCACTCCATCCTTGAGTCTATGCATTGCTCTGATTAACCCCACTGAATAACAGGGCAGAACTGCACATTATTATTTACAAGGAGGGAAAAAAAAAAACAAACAACCAAAACACATAGACACACACAAAAAAAAAGCCATAAAAAGATTCCTTTTGGCCTAAGCAGCTTGTCCCTCATTAGTATCCACACTCATTTTTCTCATCATTTAAACAGATTTAGCTGTGGGGCAGGGATCTGAATCCGGGACAAGGTGTGGGGTTGGGTTTTGGTTTTTTTTTGTTTATTTATTTATTTGCCCTTTTTTTATAAGAAAAGTAAAGAGGAAAGGCAGAATTTCATTCCATTAGAAGAGGCGAGAAAGAAAATCCTTGGGTATTAGGTAATTCATCTCGGGGTTGTCCACCATCATTTTCCTTCTCCAGAACTTAGAAGAAAAAAAAAATAAAGGCACCTCAGAGCAAAAGAGAAATGCTGGTGGATGTCAAGTCTTTAGAGGAGAAGCTCACAGGGTGCAGTGGAGATGGCAGGCCTGTGAGCAGTGCCAAGAGCAAGTGATGCATAAAATCATTCAATGTGAAGGGCTGGGCAACAGTGCCTAGACTTATCTGGAAGTTTAATCAGAGAGAAGAATTGCAAAAGAAAAGAATAGAGACGGCTGAAAGCTGCAAAGTTATGTGTTTGACCTTTTTATAACAAACTCCCCCTTCTCCCAGCCAGAAAGAGGGGGGGGTGGAAATGATATATATATAAGAAAGACAAGAAAAAGAAAAGAAAGACCAGGTAATCTCAGTGCATTATTGTGGTTAGTATCAAATGAGTATACACTTATTTTTCTCCCTGGCTCTCTCAGGAATGCAGATGTGGCTGACAGCTGTTTACTCACTGCTGTCTCCACTAAAGGAGACTGGCTTTCAATTTTTAGCTCAGAGAAGGTGCAGATAGCTTGCCAGAAATGCTTGGGCCAAGCAACACGTGTCTCTTAAGTTACCAGTATCACTGGGAGGGCTCCAGGTATCAAAATTGTGCAATGATTTCCTGCTGAAGGACCTGGCAGGCAGGAAGGCTGGATCCCTTTCCTCAGTCGGTAGCTGCTCTGACGTTGACCAAATTCTCCCTACAAATGTGGTGGGTCCTCAACAGACACAGACTGGGAAGGACACAACACTGCCCTTCAGAGAGGCAGAAAGCTGCTCCTCCTTTACCAAGCTCCCCGTGGCCACACTGGGAAATAAGTGACAGATGAGCTTTGTCATCCTGATCTTCAAATGCTATCTTCCAGAGAGCCAGTCCCACCCAAAAGGAAGACCTGGAGGCCCATCAAGGGCCAGATGGGACATAATAGAGAACAAGTTAGCTGGATTTCTCCAGATAGAGGGGCTGGCTTGAGACAGAGTGGCTTAAAATGGGTTGCTGTTGAAGTGAGAGTGCTCTGAGCTACAGTTCTGGTGGTAACACCCCAAATAAATCATGGCAGTTTGGTTTCTGAGGAAACAGCAAGCTGTGGTTCGCAACAGTGTTTAGCATGTACTTGACAAACCCATTTCTACCTGCAGAGAAGGCAATGCCCCACATGATAAACGAAAACAGTCATAAGAACACTAAAAAAAAAATTAACTTTACTAACAATGCTGGTTTAGCCTGGTACATCAATTGCATTTCGAAAGTCATCTCACAGACTTTGGCAGCCTGCAAGCAGCAATGAGCCCCCATGATTGGCAGGCAGGCAGTTGTGAGGAGCTACCTTCAAGTGCTCTCAGAAACCCAAGTATGGAGTGGGCAACCCAAGAGATCTGTTCATTCCCAACCCTGGGGCCTGAAATGATTCTTGTGTAACAAGAACTGCCTGTATAAAATAGCATCAGGAAGGGCAGGGGTGAATCCCCAAGTCCTTCCCACCGCGCGTCGAAAAGCCAGCTGCTCGTACAGCACTCAAGCAATCCACGAAAGGGTAGAAAGAGGACCATGTATTTATCTGAGGCTCTATTCTTCTTTCCTCTGTCTTCCCCAGGCAACAAGGGATAGCACTGGTATCATCAGGAATTTCTCCAGTGTCTCACTTAAGCTTTTTAAGAAGCCTTGACTCCCAAGAGCTTTCCTTATTCTCCACGTGAAGGAGATGAGGGCTTTCAAAACTCTGCCTAGTGATGGGAAAAGTAGGAACTGAACCCTCCAGAAAACTCAACCAGCTCCTCCTCCCTTATTCATTCAACCATTTATTTACTTCCAAGAGGCACAAACAGCTGCATAATAAAGTTTGAAGAAGAAAACTGTCCTGCAGGTCACCTCATGGCCAACCAGTCTTCCCGACCACGACAAAGGCGTAGAAAAACAGCTGACAAGCTGAAATTAAATCCTCCAGTGTGGGACGTCTAAATATCCACTTTCAATGCTAATATCTGTCTTGACACCCTGTTTCTCCAGGACTTTTACTGCTAGAGACACTGAAACAGCACTGCTCGTGTTTAGCCCTGGATCAGAGAGGCCACCGCTAACGCAACCAACGGCAGGGTAGGGAAAGGGCTGCCCCCCTAGGTCCAGCACCACACTGGACAATGACCATCTTGCATGTAAATAAAGAGGGAGCTCCTTACCTTGCAGACTCAGTCAGAGCTTCAACAGCTGGACAAAAAAATAAAAAGACAACTCTTTGGATTCCTGCAAGAGGACGTGGCTTCTGAAACAGAAAACAAAGAAACAATTTTTAATTTCTCACGCATAAATAGACATCTGAGTGCAACAAGCAGATTAATGAGAGTCACGGAAGTAAATTGAACAACATGCCCTACTTGTAAAGGAATTGGCAGTGGTGTGTTCCTCCTAATCTTTCACAGAGATGTGTGGGGATGCACAAATTGTGAAGTGTCCGCAGGCTCTTTGTCAAATGGCATTTTCATATCAATGGCCTTTGAAAGGCCTTCCATAAAAAACAGGGATAAACACAAAGGGCTTAATCTCTCTTGCTTCCCCCAGCATATACACAAGTGGTTGATAATGCATTCTGGGGTGTTTTGAGGAGACCTGATTTTCAGTGACCCAAGAGTTAAAATCCAGAGCCTCACAAAACTGAGAAAGATCATCCGAGGCTTCTAGGATTAACAACTAGAATCTGTGGTTGGTTGGTTTGCTTTTTCTTAATATTGTGAGGGATCTTATGAAACTACCACTTGAAGGGATACTCTACAGGAACATGTTTGCCAACACCAGGGTTAAGTTAGAGCCGTGACTCAATTTCTCTCTCTCTTTGTTTTCTGTGGGGTTTTCTTCTTCTTTTTCTCTTCTTCTCTTTTCTTTTCCTCTTCTTCTCTTTTCTTTTCCTTTCCTTTTCTCTTTTTCATTTTCTTTTCTTGTTTTCTTTTGCCTTTTCTTCTCTTCTGTTCTCTTTTCTCTCCCCTCCCCTCCTTTCTCTTCTCCCCAAGTAACAGTATTTGATCTCCTCACCAGCAATGTTTTTACTTATTCTTTTGAGTAGTGCACTACAAATCTAGTACCTCCAAGAAACCCCCCAGTGCCATAAGCTGCATGAGCCAAAATTGTGTTAAAAACCATGAAACCCCCAACATCACAGATTCCTGAGAAGAGGTGACTAAAAGCACCATTCATTTCCCCTTTCGCAGGTTCGCTCTGGAGCAGCACACAGCTCTGGTGGGTTTACACCATCAAGTCTCAGGTACAAAGGTGACCTCCAAAATGTTGTGCGCTCTTCTGAGGAGGTTGCCCCCAGTCTGACTTCCCACCCCAGCTCTGAACACACAGCTCACAGTGGGCTCTGTTTGGCCACTGGCTCTCTCTGCAGCTGTGCCGATTGCTCAGTGGGGAACGTGTCTGTTCTCACAAAGAATTTAACAAATTAACTATGAACAAAGTAACCTGGAAACGACAGAGATTAACACACGCTGCGTCATGCCAAGAAGAAGCTTGTCAGCTTGTTGTTTTCTCAATTCTGAAAGGAAAATTCCCAGGACCCACTAAATATATGGAAATGTTTCTGTGTTTAGCTGTGTTAGGAAAGAACACAAGAGGAGAAAAAAGAAACACGTAGCCCAGATAAAAAGAGTGTACAACAAGACTCCTAGGAAGCATCTGCAGCATGAACAAGGCTAAACACAGGGGAGGATCTGGTGTCTTTGTGTAAACACAACCAGGGAAGACACTGAGGATTAATTCAGGGAACATCACCTACATATTTTCTGTTAACAAACATGGGGGAAAAAAAAAAAGCCCTAAACCTGAAAGCTCATGGATTTCCATCCACAAAGGTGTAACAACTGCTCAAAGTACCCTCCTGGCCATACTGTGCAAGGGGTGTCTGCAGTAACCAGCATAGATCTGGGGGGTTCAGCACAAAACAGCCCAAATTTTTTAGAGGCAAAAAACCCCAGATGAACCCAAAACGTGTTTTGGCAGGATCTGAGATAAGGTAATTATTAGAACAAAAAAACAAGCCAAAAAAGGAAACACTACAGCTATTTTTTATTTTTTAAAACATTCATTTAAAATAGACAGGTAGACGAAAAGAAATTATTTAAAGCACTGCTAGGAAAACCACAAAGTTTATCACTTATCTGCTACAATATAGGAGCTGCCTGAAAGACATTTTGAAAGTGGCAAGTCAATTAGACAAAGAAATGTTTTATAAGTGTTTTGACAAATGCAAAACACTGGGAGACCGTCTAGACCACTGCTGAAATACTCCAGTCTGTGCCAGAGACACAGGGGTCAGAGCAGAGACTGAAAACCACTGGAAAATACTGGAAACTGGTCAAACAAAAAACTTGGTCTGATTCTTTCCATCTCCTAGAAAAACTTGATAGCATGTTTATAGGATCTTTCAGAAAACATCTGAAGCAAATGATAAAACACATTGCTTTTTAAAAGCTTATTACAAAATAAACATTCCTTTTCAGTTCCAAAGGTTTTTTTAACCGTCAAATTTTAGCCAAGTTCCAAAGTTTTTTCAACTGTCAAATTTTAGCCAAGTTCCAAAGTTTTTTCAACTGTCAAATTTTAGCCAAGTTCCAAAGTTTTTTCAACTGTCAA
>JANHGN010017368.1:3855-24667 GCA_024605025.1 Megaceryle maxima
TGCTCAGCATTGCTCAGCTCCCCTCTCAGGCTGCTCTTCTCCAGCTGAACAGCCCCAGGGCTCTCAGCCTTTGCTGGCCACAGAGATGCTCCAGCTTCCTCAGCATCATCGAGAAGGGCTATTTTGATGTGAGAGAAATATACTTTTCCTTTCTTCCCCTCCTACTTCTTTCTTTTTGGTGAAAGTTCATGCACTTCTTGGTTTTCTGATAAAAGGTATTTTCAAATTGAAAAATGTTCTCTTGGTGAGTTTTGGAAGGTTCATACTGGCAAAAATACTGTCAGTCAAATCCTGCCTTCTTAAAAATAGTCTAAGTCACTTTTTTTCTGCTAGTATAGCAGTGACCACAGTAAGATTTTTCCTTCTGTAGCTATTTGGAGCAAGAAAACACAGCACATTCCACCTTCCCAGTGAGTTTCTGATATGAATCTGAGTTTTAAGGCTAGACCAGGCAGGAAAGCCATTTGGAGAACCAAGTGATTGATGCATCCTGCCCCTGTTGAGCATCCCTGGGCAAGCGTGGCAGAGATCTGCTCTGTCAGAAAGAAGAGAAACAGGGCTAAAGGAGGCTTTGTCCTACTTTAAGTGGAGAACAGCCGTAGCGGATCAGTTGACGCTGCTTTGGCAAGGAGCGGAGCCACCGTCTTCCCCTCTTCAGTCAGGAATCTCTACGCTCCGCCAAAGCCTGAGTTTCATAACCGCCTAGAAAACACTCCTGGGTTTCCACAGGGCTCGGCTGAGCTGCTCATGGAGGTGGAAAGAGAAAAACATCCATGGCAGCCAGTGCTACGCATCCAGCAAAGGGCTTTTTCAGCCCTTCTGCAGCTGGTTTATGGTGGGATGAACATAATTTGCCTTTTCTCTCTGCTGTGGGAGGGGAGAGGTGGTGAGGAGTTGGTCTGTACGGCTGGGATGTGATTACAGTGGGATGTGAACTGTCCCATGGTGTGGAACAGACCTTGCAAGACAGGGAGAGGCAACTGCTCCTCAGAAAGATGAAGTGGGATATTTTTGTGTAGCTTCACATGGCTGGAAGCAAGCACTTTGTGGACGTTTCTCATTGCCTTGGCCAGCAATGCACATTAGCAGCCTGACACACGGCTGCCTTCTTTGCTTTCTCTGATTTTACCCCGGCATAACTCTGCTTCATGGATGAGCTGCTTCTCTAATTAAAACCGATGAAAAAGGAGGAGCAGGAGGGCTGCCAGGGGAGTGGGAAAGTGGAAATAAGATGGAAGTCTGTTGATTTGTTCTTGGTCAAATGGCTGCTCTGCCTCTGTGGACCTCACTGGGAGACACATCGCTAAACACAAGATGCGGGAACAAGAAAGAGATCTCCCAGGCACCTTGGGGATCTCTAATTCCGCTGGAGATTTTGAAATGCAGATGAAATACTTGGGAAATCCCACCTGCAGGTGCCTGCAGGCTTCCCAAAAGGCTGGTGCAGCAAAGCCTTCAGAGGCCTGGGACAGGTAACAGGCATTCAGAGGGCAACAGCTTTGCTGGTCTAGGTTTCTTTTTTTCCCTCATGCTCCTGAAAATCCAGAACAATCCCACTGACAGCTCTCAGACACCTGGAGTTTCTGTTTACGTGCAGCATTTGAAAACGTGGTCCTCTGTGGAGGTAGCTGCCACGTGTGCTTATTTATTTGTTTCTGTTCTCACCTCCTCCTTGCTGCTTGCTGCTCGCAAGCCTGGCAGATTTTCAGGAGCTGGGCTGCTCTTACATAACGTTGCGCCAAAATCAGTACAAAAGGATTCGAAGGAATCTGTGGCTGGAGTCACCTTTGATCCCTGGATTCCCTTTTGGCTTGTCCACAGAGCTCAGAATGCTGTTGTGAGCTGCTGCTTTTCCTTGGGGCATCTTCTGCTGCCGGCAGCCCTTGGCATGAGCTCTCTGGCCGTGCCTCCCGGCGAGCGCTGCCTTTGCCACAGCTGGGTGACAGCAGGTGGGGCACAGAGCCACCTACCAGAGCAGCATCTCCCAGGTCCCCAGGAGAGTGTGGCCAGAGTTCAAGCCTGTAATAATTAGTGGTAATTATCTGGTTGAGGCGGTGGGTATGAAATTAATTTAACTCATCTGAAATCCTTCTGAGTCGTACTGAGCTGTGTTCTTGACTCAACAGCCCTACACCTGCATCCAGAGGATGCCTTAAGTGACTTGAGGAAACCCTCTTTCTCCTGGGGCTGTCTCTCCCGCATGTCATGGACACCTTCTGCTGGGCAAAGCCCCTGGCACCCCTTGGAGGACCCTGTGCCAGGCTCTACATTCCTGGCGAGGATCAGACCAAAGCTTCTCATGCCACCTCCCAGCACTCTTACTGATTTCAGCACACGCATCTTGGCCAAACCTGTCGCAGGGGAAGGTCCCTCCTGTTGTGCATGGGGAGGAAAAGTGGATTTTGAGGCCAAGAGGCAGAAGGAAAGTAGTTTGTGAAAGTTGTGCATGCCTGAAGGTTTATCTGATGATAAATTGAACAGCCTTCTCCTGTGTATGTCTTCATGGGACACTTCCCAGCACAGCTGCTTCTTCCCAGGTAGTTCAGCCTGAGACACAAGCAGGAACATCTCCAGAGAGGGAGAAGCTCCAACTGGGGCCAGAGAAGCCCCGTGTACCCGTACAGCCTGCTTCTCTGCAGCCTTGGTGGCCTCCAGCTCTTGAGCTCAACTTTCACTCCTTTTCCCGATACCATTTGACTTTCCCCCAAAGAGTTCTCTCCGTGATAAGGTTGCTGTGAATTTAACTTTTCTAACACAAGGAGAGGAAGGGACCAGCGAGAGCTGGGTAACTCCCCACACCGATGGATTCACACCACAAGGTCCCCAGCAGAAGGGCTTCGCTCAGGGCAGTACCTGCTTGGAGGATGCTTCACCCCAGCTCCTGGCTCAGTGACCCCCTCTGCCGAGCCATCCTACCTTGGCTGCTTCTCCCAATGCAACCTCAAACAAGTGTTGGGGATGGTTTTTTTTCTTGGTAGCATGTAGGTCACTGGAGAGCCTTAGGGACCTGACAGCTGACATTCATCCTTGGGTTTGAATCCGTGCGTCAAGCTTTCTGGAGGCGATAGAAGTGCAATTGCTGGTGAGACTGACTGCCTTTTGTGTGGCTTCAATTAAATGTCTTTCTCAGCGTGGGATAGTTGCCAGAGCTCTTTTTTGTTGTCGTTGAAAGAAATGGTTTTATTTAGATATATATAGAAAAAGTCCCACCTGGCTCTTTGGAAGGGTTTCAGCTGGAATGTAACAGATCCCATATTCTTCTATAAAAAGGTGAGCTGTAGTTTTCAGCTGAACTTTTCTCCCTTTTATAGCTGCAATTTGGCACACGCGGGGCCTAAGCAGCAGCAAGGTCACTGCCCTTCCCCGGCCGAGGAAGGAAAAGCTGCGGCACGTGCCAGGACCGGCGATACCGGGGACAACTGCTGAGGACAGTCCTGGGCAGGGAATGTGGCCTGTGGACTGATCCCAGAGATCTGCTCACTGTCGGGGTCTGTTCAGGAGCCCTTGGGATGGCTCAGAGACCCCAGGAGATGTGTGTCCTGGCCACTGTGTGCCCAGCCAATGAGATGCCTTCACAGCCATGACCTCCAGAGAGGACCCACGGGGATGGTCATGGCAGAGCACATGCTGCTTCTCCCAGCTTTGCTTTGCTTTCACTGTTCTTTCAGGTTAACAGCAGCTCTCTCTCTATTTCAACCACAGCGTAAGTGTGGGCAACAGGTTGAAACAGGCAAGCAGCCACCATGGCCTCTGTTTTCTTTCTTCCTGCACTCTCTTAAATTTTGGCTGCTCAAATGGCCTTTTCCAGACCTGAGTGTCCTCCCCCATCGTGAGCCATGCTGTCCAGTGTCCCCTGTGCCGTGCCCGGGTGCTTTGGTCTCTGCTGCCATCAGTGGAAGAGGAGGAGGTACAAGCCAGCAGCTCCTCTCTGTGGTGTCACATCTTTTGGTTGCAGACACATTTTAATTAATGTATTTAATAATTTTTAACCAAGATCACACTTCTTTTTATTACTCATTCCAGCTGAGGTTGGCCAGGGCTCTGAGTAACCTGCTCTAGTTGCAGATGTCCCTGCTCACTACAGGGCTGTAGGACTAGATGAACTTTAAAGGTTCCTTCCAACCCCAACCAGTCTGTGATTCGATGACTCTCAAGGGTGTGCATTGCAGTTTCTTCCCAGCCCCAGCTACTGAAGCGACCTGCCCTGTCTCACCCAGCCCGGCTGCTTCCAGAAGCAGGCAGAGCTGCCAGAAATGCTCCAGGAGCTGAAAGCACCTCGGCCCAGCGTGACATTTGCATGAAAATGTGGGGAGCGGTGAGGAAATAAAGTCTGAAGGCGAAGAAGTGTGAGTCACTTGGTGAAACTGCCACACTGCTGCTGAATCCCCCAGGGCTTAAAACCAGGGTGTGAGGAGGGACTGGAAATCCCAGGGGTGCAAGTGGCTGGGATGTGGAGAACACACTCGATCCTCACGTGCTGGGAGCTTGGCCACACCAACGAGCTCGTTTCTGTTTGGTGTTTTTTACTGTGCTCTGATTAATATGGAAATTGTCCTATGTGTCCCCGCTGAGCGACCGACCACACATCCCTGTGCTTTTACTGGTCCTGCTCTAGAAATGCCTTTTGGGGCTGTGGGGTGTCCCCATCTCCCCTTGGTTGCCTCAGGAGCACAAAGCAATGCTTTAAATCCTCCACTCGCTGCTCCCAGGTTCTCCCAAGCAGAGCCTCTAAATGCTGTGCTATCAACTGCTTGGTTAATTAATGCTCTCTCTTCTGTTTCAGTTGTTTGATGATGATGGTCGGTGATGTGACTGAAACTCACCTCCCAGGGCGGGGACAGTCTCATGCACTGGAATGAGCTGGATGTGTATTTTTAGTAAAATGGTGTTTTCAGCTCAGGATTTGAAGTTTCTGGTCATTTCCTTGTCCCTCTCTGAGTCACACGCCAAGTCCTTTCTGGTGGTTATTGCAGATGTTGAAGGTTACAATCATCTGGGAGTTAGGCGCTTGGCTTTTGGAGGGAGAAGGAAGCAAAGGAGCAGGACGAGCTCTCCCTGCTTGTTGGCACCAGGCACCCGAGCTTATGGCAAAACCTCCTGGGAGCTCCAGTTTGTAAATATTTTAATAGAAATAATGCCTTGGAAAAGGCACATGGCTGGATTTAAGGCCACTGCACACTTGGCTCAGCCAAGTTGAGGGATCAGCCCTGTTGTCCTGGTCTGGGGCTGAGCACAGCAGGGCTGTCTGTCTGTCTGTCTATTCACCCAGGGTTCTTGTCAGCTGTTCCCAGCCCCCAGAAGCAGCAGGCTTGTGGCACTGGAGGAGCTGGGGGGCTGCAGCACTGGGTGCTGAGCCAGGGTGCCCTCCTCCATGCCACTTCAGCAAATACTCCTTAGTGTGGCTTCACGCCTCTGCCTGCGGGCAGGGATTTCAGCCAGAAACGCTGTCAGTCGGGTTTGTCCTGCCAGCACCAGCTCACCTTGGAAGTGTCAGCCCTGCAACGGGGCTTAACCTGCAAGGCATCTCTGCAGCCTCCCCAGCTGGGTGCCAGCTGGTACCCTAGGGTTCCTCTCCTTGCCCTTACACCCCAAATTCGCAAACTCTTCATCAGCCAATAGAGCACCAAGAAGCTTCAACATGTGGATGGGGCAGGGGGCTGCGGGCTCCCAACAACTCCGGGCTTGTGCCGCAGTGCCAGGAGGGAGCAGTGATGTTGTTGTTTGGCATTTACCTGCTCTGCTCTGTGCCCAGCTCGGGTCCCCTGGCAGGACCAGCTTTGTCTGGGGAGGATGCTCACTGATGGAAAATCTCTCTCCTGAGCCCAGCAGCACCAGTTTGCTGGATGTGGAGGGAGCAGGCTGAGCACTCGCTGTTACGCAACGCGCTCTTCCCGCTCCGGTGGGTCTGTGCGTAAGTTGCCATCAGTCAGAGGAAGAGGACACGTGTGAGGAGGAGTTTGTGCGTGTGGTGACGTGGGGCCTTCCCAAAGCACCAGGCTCTTGCGCTGGACCGGAGTGGTAGATCCGGAGAGGACTGGACAGGCTGTTGACAGCACTGAGTGTCAAAGACACCGTGTGGCATCTGGAACTTCGGGGTTGGTTTTCTTTTCCCTGGGGGTGCATCCTGAGGTGTAAATCCCCCTTTTCTGATATGCAGGGGTCCGCAGCCCTCCTGGCGTGCCCAGGGGTGGGAGCGGCAAGGATAAGAGGGACCATACGTCAGCAGAGCCATCCCTGTGTGGCGCTGACTGCCAGCTGCATCGCCTCACTCACCCCAAGCTCTGGAGACATCAGCTTTTGCTGGAGGGATGGGTGGGACTCCCTGCAGAGCCCAGCTGGACAGGGGTAACTGGGTGCCCTCCCTCCTCACCTCTCCCTGGGGATTTTGGAGCCTGTTGGACCATTTTGCAACTCAAAAGAGCATTTCTCACTGGTGAGGGCTGCACCTGCCCTCCAAGAGCAGCACATTCAGCCACCTCCCTTCTTTATCTTACAGGAGCAAAAAAATTTGACGATGTGAATGGAGTTGACAACAGTGTTAATTGCTTCAGAGATGGCCTGGGGCTGGGAGGGTGGCAAGCTGTGGGGTTTTAAAATCACAGATGAGTGCCCAGTGGGATATTTTGCCAGCTCAGAAGGAGATGGGAGAGGGCTTAGCGCTGAGCCGGGGAATACGCTGCACAGACGGGTTTCTAGAAGCATCACAAGTTGAGCTGGTAAATTATAAAATGCCACACTTGAGGTCTGTTATATAACGTCTCTTTACAGAACCTGGGAGCTAAATATAAAAGAGAGTTACATTTTGGGCTGGTGAAAAACGATGCTCCAGAATGGGTTTGTGTGGGAAGGAGCGCTCTGCAGCGCTGCGAGAAACGGAAAGGCTTTCAGGACCCTGGGCTCCTTCCCAGCCTCCATCACTTGTTTTCTCTTCAACCTTGTGAAAAGCATTTACTCCCCAGGTCTCAGTTTCCCTCTCTTTAAATCAGGAACAAAACCCCTTCCATTTCTTTGCAGCTGCGTTGTCGAGATGAATTCATGTTTGCAAAGTGACCTGAGAGTCTGTAGAAACCTAACAGTGTAGCATTATCCTGATCTAAACTGGGCATATAACATCAGCAGGCCAAATTCCCCTCCCATACTGGAGGAGAAGGGGCTTGTGTCAGCATAGCTGAGAGGAACATTCCAGCCACCGTTCCTAAACAGAATATCCAGAAGAGAAAAGCTTTTTCAGGCTGAGACCATCTTGTTTTCCTTGAGGAAATTCCCCCCTTCATTAGCTCCGAGCAGAAGGATCAGCACCCACGCAAACTGGCTCGTGCCGACATGTGGAGGGGATAATGGGAGTTTTGGATGGCTCATCCTTCCTCTCCGGGACAGTAACGGTGATGTTGGGCTCCTGCAGGATCTGCTGCCGCTCACAAGTGGCAAAGCCGGGAGCACCTCCAGCAGGAAATGCAAGAGGAGCAGGGGAGCAAAGTAGAAATGCAGAGAGCTGCTGGATGTGCGGGCAGCCAGCCCGCTTGGCAATGATCTGGGGCCATTTCGCACTCCCTCAGCTCCTGCCCTTTTTCTCTTCAGCTTTATTTCCACCACCAAGCCCAGTGTGGCCCCCAGTGTCCTGCTTTGCTCAGAGGTTGCTCCTTCTTGTCCCCCTTTTCCATGAAATGCTGGGAACAACCTGGCCCGTCTCCATTCTCCTTCCTCTCTGAATGCAGAGTGAAGACCACAGATGCTGGGCAGTCACAGAAGAGACAGATGGATTTTCAGACCATGTTTGACCTCTCAAAAAGATTTAGTTTGGATATTTGGAATTTTTTTTTTCCCCTCCAGGGTTGTCCAGGGCTGTCCCAGGCTGCCCAGGGCAGTGGTGGAGTCCCTGTGATCCCTGGAGGGGTTTCCAAGCCCCCCGTGGACCTGTGGTGCTGAGGGGCATGGGTCAGTGGTGCCCTGGCAGTGCTGGGGGAGTGGCTGGACTCGCTGAGCTGAAAGGGCTCTGCCAACCCAAATGATTCCATGAGTCATTCTGGGGGCTCACAGAAGCCAGGTACAGACTGAGGATGGTTGAATCAGGTGTCAGAGGAAAGCCTGGCTGGGATGAGCAGGGGACGGTGCTGCCACAGCCTTGCTCCCACACTGATGGAGTTCCACAAAGACTGAGCTGGGATCAGCCTAGTTTGGCTTCTCTCTCAGCCTAGAGAAAGCACAGCTCACCTGGGCTCCCACTGGACACTCATTTGCCCCCCGGAGGTGGTTCATATCCCATTCATGAGTTGCCAGCAGAAGGGAGAGGGGCACAGTGCTGCATCCCCTGTCTTTTGCTGGGCTGTGGATGATGCAGAGCACCATGGTCCCTGAGCAGAGCCTGAAATGGGGATGTAGGAGCCCCAGGAAGCCTCGTCACCCCCCCTTGCAGCCCTCCCTGAGTGTTTCGCAGCCCGTGCCTGGCTGCATGGCCACAACCTGGCCAGGGCCAGGACAGATGCACAGTTCCTTCAGATACCATATGTGTGTGGTTTTTAAAGCCACCTGATCAGCCAGGCCTGATCCTGCGCCTCGGAAACCCATCTGAATCCCTGGAAAAAACGCTTACTGACAGGATGGAGATTTGCAGGGGAGTTGCCAAGCAACTGGCGCAGCTCTGCCGCCTCCTGCTCCTCTCCTCCCTCTGAGCAGCGAGCAGGCGGGCAGGGGATGGCAGCATCCCTGCATCCCTCTGCCCCGGCCAGCCCAGTGCTTCCTGGCCATGCCAACCTGTCGCCACTGCCTGGAGAGGTTGGACTGGGAAAGGCTGGGACCACTGGTGGCTGGTGGGACAGAATGCTCCTGGCCGGTGGGGATGACCACTCTTATATGACCAGGTCACACCAGATGGACATCAGCAGCAGGGGTAGAAATGGGCCCTCTCTTCCATCCCGTCTCTGAGCTGTGTGTGCATCTTCCCTCTGAACTGGTCTCAGACCTGTGCAATAACACACCGAGCAAAACACCCATGAGGACTCATTGTAACTCAGCTTTGATCAGCGTCACCTCTGCATTTCCTTGGGAGTTGCTTCAGATTTACACAAAGAGAAACATGCAGCCTGAGCCTGTGGGATTTTCTCTTTTTTTTAATGCGTCAGTTTAAATCAACTCTTGAGTAACAACTGCTTGTTACGAAAAGCAGCCGATGTCCCTCGTAAAGCCTGGGACCTGCAAACGAGGGCCGGGAAGCGACGGCTGCCGGGAGGGGAGGCAGCTGATAGCTGCAATCTTGCAAAAGATCAGTTGCTGAGTGAGTGGCAATAAACAGCAAATCCAGCCAGCTCGTAGAAAAGGCAAATGGACCAGACTGTGCTGAACGATCTGTTCCTGCTCCAGAGAAGGGCTGCGGTGCCGGTGGAAGGCTGGGAAAGCGGCTGTTCTCGGCGTGAAGCTGGTCTGAAATTCCACTCGGGAAAAATGGCAGGGCCAAGACAGGGTAATTAGTAGGAGTCATGTCCTAAATCAAGTAAAAATGCTGGAAGTGCCTTTGCTGGGCTGAGTCTACACCAGAGAGGTTTGTGCTGAAGGAGCCCAGCTCCGCCTTGTCCCACAGACCTGCTCGCTGCCGTGTCCCTGGCTTTCTACCCTGGCAGCGCAGCCACCACACTGATGCTTGGGCAGGAAAGCATCAGTGATCCACCTCAGGTCGTTGGCCTGGCTTTGACCGTGCACTTTACTGTCTCATACCATCACCTACTTAATCAGGCATTAACATCACTGAGCCAGGAGAGCAGTTGGTGCTCTCAATTTATTGCCTGGTGCTGCGATTGCTGTTGGAAGGGGATAGCCCAGAGTGTCCCAACCTCTCTCATAAAGCCAAACATGGGGAGACAGAAAGGTCTGGGAGTCTCCACATCAACACCACGCCAGGCTGGACCTAGGGTGGGCAATCCCTCCAGGCAGTTTTATTTCAGTTTTCCTGCTTTCCCTGGGACTTGTGGGCTCCCCTAGGACCCTTTCCTCCTGTGCCTAAGCCAGAGATCAAGAGGCTTCCATTTGATTTGCAAAAGAAAAGTGAAAGAAGAACTGAGTGCAGATGGTGCAGAACACCCATACAGCAGTTTAATTAATTGCCTTTAAATGTTAATGCAAAATAGTTTCCCTGAGTGATCTTACATAGGCAAATCCTCATTTGCCTTAAGCCACTTGCAGAGTGTTTTCAATCAATAAGGTATTCTTAGTCCTGGTCAAGAGCAGTGGACGGGATGGTAATTGGGAATGATTAATTGGAAATAGCTCTTCTAAACTGGGCTGTACCTGCCATGCTCTCCTGTGCTGCCCAGTTCTGCCCAGAGGAGCCCAACAGGGAGCTGTTGGGGTCCATGGGGAAGGGACTTCCCTTCCTGACCACACCCATGATGTGCTGCTTTCTCAGCTACAAATCACCCTCCCACCCCTCTTCCTGGTGCTCTCCAGCTGGATCTGGCACAGAGGGTTTCCAGCACAGCATCTAGATTTGCCAGCAGACCACCCTGGAGAAGAATGGGACCTGGGAGGTCACGGTGAGAATTTATTAGCTTGGCTGGACTTGCAGAGCTCTTGTGTTGCATATCCCACCCTTGAGCAAAAACCCTGCCTCCTACTTGGGTTTGATGCTGTGAAATAGCTGCATCCCTCCAAAACTGCTGAGGGATCAGCAGCCCTGCTAAGAGCATTATTTTATGCAGCTTTGCCTAAATCACAGGCAGGAAAAAAACCTCTGCACAGAGAATTCCACTCCCAGTCAGGCAGGACTCCGTGTGACAGCAGCTTGTCCTTGAGTCCTCTGTTCTCTTACGTTAGCTAAAATCCTCCCGTGGCGGCTGAGTGCTCGCTACATGCCAGGTTTGACCTCAGGCCAGTGAAATTTTCGGAGGTCTTTTTTTGCTTTCAGCCAGCAGCACGTCCTTGGCTATTTTGCTTCAGCTTTTTGCCACCCGCGGCGGCCGCCTCTGAGCAGTAATTCAGCACGGGGTACCTGCTGCAGTCGAAGGCACTGGTGAGGCAGCACCGAAGGATGGAGCAAATCCGTGTTATTAGGCTCTGCTGGAGGGGATGAGCCTGCAGTGGAAAAAAAAAAGTTTCACTTTCCCAAAGTCAAGGCCTGGAGAATTTGCTCTTAAAATGAGCCTTTATAAACGACCAAGTAATGCCACGGAGTCGGTTCGCCGCTGGAAATCACATTTCGCTCGGTGTCAGCAATTCAGAAGAAACCCATCTGCAGGAAATTACGACGACAATTTCCACTTTGAGGGAAGAGGAATTACAGCTGTTAATTCCTCTTTGCTGTAATCGAGGAGCCTCCGCTTCCTTTACTTAATACCAATTGCTCTTAAAACTTGGAACCATGTTCCCGTACAGAG
The DNA here is from genome assembly GCA_024605025.1 of Megaceryle maxima. Classification (NCBI taxonomy): domain Eukaryota; kingdom Metazoa; phylum Chordata; class Aves; order Coraciiformes; family Cerylidae; genus Megaceryle; species Megaceryle maxima. Next base: position 15,219 of record JANHGN010017368.1, read on the forward strand.
ACGTCTCTATCCCACCCCAGCAGTGCTGCTGCACTCACAGACCATCAGGAAAACCATTCCCAGAGGTGAAAACCAGCTACTTTGGTGCTATTTTGTCATCTCTAATGATGGATACTCACTGGTTATTTTTACACTGTGCATTTTCAGTGTGAGAAGGGTGTTCTGCTGCCTGCTCGTAGAATGTCTGGAGCATTTGGCTCTCATTTTTTGAGGTTTTAAGTGTTAAATAAGGGAAATAGCATCAGAATTTTGCAGCATTGTTTCAGATGCTGGACCTGAGAGCATTCTCTCCCGGAAAGGTGTGTGCCAAGGAAGGGCAGGTCAGGAGAAGTGACATGGTGCATGGAGAGAACAACTTGGCATTTGAGGGGTACACGGTGTGTATTTTGAAATAAAACTTTGTTGTAAGAGACACACGGAGCAAAACTCAAGCCAGCTTGAGCTGCAAGTTTCCAACTCTCAATATGCTTGCAGTGCTTTTAGGACCATAACTGGTCTTGCCCCTTGAAGCTGGTAGGGTTCACGCACATAGGAAGGTAACCATTCATCGGAGAAAAGGAATCAAAGCCTGGGTAGAGAATGTGCTCATGGGATGCCATTCCCAAACCAAGACTTGATAAGGTGACACCGGGAGGCCAAGGTATCAATCCTGGTCCATGGGACAGCATTTCAGCAGCGATGGACCTAGCATGTGTCTGAATTCAGGACCTCTTTGGTAAGGTTTTACCATCAGACTGCTGGCTGAGAAGACCTTTCCTCATCACCAGCTGCCTTAGCAGTTGTCAGCATCTTCCAGCTCCTCCCAGCGCTGCTGCTGGAGCTGATGGGAGTTTGATTATGATTTAATCCAGGCTTTTAGAGGAGGGGAAAAAGAAAGTTTTGACAGTTCCATATATAGTCCTCTGACTCACAGATTTCATGTGTCAAACACCGAAGACGGGTTAAGTAGAATTAAGTTCTGGATTTGTTATAAATAGGCATTAAGTAACATGCGTGTATTGGATTTGCATGAAAATATGGGCCTGATTCTCTTCATTTACCCCAGAGATTTTCTTCAAGGTCGATGGGATGCTCCCAGGTAGGTGAGCTGAGATCAGAGCCAGCCCAGCTCTGACCATCCCCTGCAGCCACCGTTTAACTGGACCCAGTGAAACGGAGAAATGGTTGCTGAAATCAGGAAGGATTTACGCTGCTTGAACAGATCAGAATTTGGCCCTTAAGATAGTCCAGGTGGTTTTAAGTAGACCCCAAATCTGCAGCTGAAGGAATAATTTCTCCATGTCAATCAGTGCTAAATGTACCTTCTAAATCAGACAAGTTGGGTTAAGACCACTGCATGGAAAGTCCCTTTTCTTCTGTTTCTCCTGTTTCTCTGGAGATGGAGATTTGTTGGGTGCAGATGTTACAATCTCATCCTCCTCCAGTTACCCTATTGCTCAGCCACAGCTTGGAGGTCCATCCAGACAATGAAGTCACCCTCAGTCAGAGCAAGCGACAGCCGAGCATTGTTTGGGTGAACAGTTCCCTTTAGTAAAACAAATGCTTCTGCAATGAGTGTGACAGACACAGACTCTACCAAATCAGATCCTTCTTCAGTAGTTTAATTTACTGACTTGTTCGTTGCTAAACAATTGAGAATTAGTTCATGGGGAAGGAACACAAAAAGGACAGACAATACGGGCTGTATTTTGAGGCTGGACTAGTCCAGGCTGAGGGAGACCAGGCTTTTGAGCCACCTGGTGGCATTGTCTCTGGAAAAATAATGTCCTGCCCTGTCGATCTGTCTTTATTCTGAACTGGAGTCTGGGCCCTATTTCTGCTGAGGGTAAAGAGGAGCAAACTGGGGAGAAGGGACCTGAAGTATGACACAGGGCCACCAAGACTTAGAGTGACAATCTGATCCCTGGTGAGATGGTTGTTATTATCCCACAGAGCTGCCAATCATGCAGGAACAGCAGGAAAAGCTCCGGGAGCTTCCCCCAGCCCTGGTAGGACCCTCAGGCTCTGATACCTTCCCAGCTCTACCCTCGCTTGCAATTTTCCTTATCTAACACCGCTTTTTGCTTTCTGCCATGAAAATCAGTTCCAATTAAATGCAACCTCAGAGCCCATCTGGCTGTGAATTAGCCTGGAATTTGATGGCTGGCTCATTAGCTCATCAAAGTCTGCAGGATAAAGGGGAAGTGCAGCCTCAAGAGCAATGTGCTGCTTGGGGATTTTGCTCATTGCCTTGAACTGGCTGCAGCCCTGCAAACTGGGACGCAGGATGCCCTTTGCTCCCCTTCAGCAGCTCTTCATTCCCCTTCGTCCCAGAGCTGAGTAAGCAACACCAGGGCCACAAAACACAGCCCTGCTGCAGCCTCTGGTGCTGTCTCGTGCTTCTGCCCTCTGGGGAGCTCAGGGTTTGCTGAGTCTCCAGGAAGGAGCCAGCCACGAGCTCCAGCTTACGGGGAAGGGATTATCATGGCTCTTGTGACTCAGCCCACGGCTTCTGTGTGCTTTCCTGCATGGAGAGAAATGGGCATGAAGCCTCAATTTGTCCCCTATATTGGCCACCTAAGCAGTCTCTGTCCCCGGGGAGCTTCCTCAGGTCTGCAGTGCTCTCCTGACGGCTGGCACCTCGAGGGTGGCTCAATGCTGAGAGCAATGGCAGTGATGTGGTGATCGCTGCCCCTCCATGAGCAAAGTGGGTAGGAACCAGGTGGGAAGTGCATGGAGCTGGCTGTAGGGCTGGGAACAGCAGCTCCATGGCCCCAGAGTGCTGCTGGGGATGGGGAAGCCCTGGGTGCTGCTGGGGGTGGAGAAGCCCTGGGTGCTGCTTTCTGATTAGAGCAAAAGGCTTCAAAATCCCAAGTTTTGAGAGGATTCAAGCAGTGAAAAGGGAAACAAGAGCAAGTAAAATGAGGGTTTCTGCTTGCTGTGGACACACAGGCAAGGAGACATGGGAGCACGCACTTCAGAGCCAGTTCTGGAGCATGGAAAGCTCTTTGGTCCATGTAAGGTAGGCTCCCAGCACTCCCCATGGGGTGGGTGGGGCTGCTCCAGCCACCCCGTTGTAGTCCCCATGGAGAAGTCACTCACGTTCTACTGTGATGACACATTAGAGTGGCCTGTTCCACAGAGCCTGGGACTGTGCAGGATGCAGGACGCATTGGCAACTGGCTCCTTGCTGGTTTCTTGCCTCCCCTGTGCTTCCCACTGGAAGTAGCAGCTGTTTTTTAGGACTATGCAACTGCTGCTGTGGTCCCATCCCCTGACCGGAGAGGAACTGCAGCGTCCCGTGGTGGGGTGAGCAGCATGGGGGGGTGAGGGGGACAGGGGAGCCAGGGGGGCTGCAGTGGGGCTGGGAGGGACCAATTCTGGGGCAGAGGGCTGCAGGGTCAGCCCCAGCACCCTCCCTACTGCGGTGGGACTGGGGCTGTGTCCAGGAAATATCTCCTCCTCGACCTCCCCGCGGGCTCTCCCCACTGGCAGAGGGGAAACCTGGCCCCTCTGGGATTTCTGTGGAAACCCAGGCACCAAACTGGGTGGAATAGCTCAAACCATCTGCTTTTCCCCTACTTATAAACTCATTTTGTGATGACATCGCTCCAAACCTCCCCTTTTATTTGTTGTGCAGGAGCCTGTGATGGTTTCCCCGTGTATCAAACAGGCGAGCGCGTGCCGAGGGTTGGGCAGTGGGGGACAACAACCCCCTTACCCACCTCTCATATCTCCCCAGGTTTGGCCACGCAGAGACTTCTTTGTCCTTTTTGTGAAGTGTCTGCATCAGGAAGTGAGCTGGAAGAAATGAGGGGCTCAGAGGTACAAGCTAAAACACAATTCAAGCTGAACTGGGGCATCTGGGGGGCTTTGCTCTGATGTGGATCAGAAGAGCTCATGGAGTTGGTTTGTGTGGCTCTGAGTCTGGGGTGGTAATGAATATCTTGGGTGGCAGCGAAGAGCTGAAGATGATGACAAACAGCTGGACGTGGTGATATCATGAACCCCTGTGTCCAGCTCCATTGTCTACCACTGCGGTCATGTTTGCTCAAGTGACCAAAGTCTCCTTCTCCGTGGCAGAATCTTTCAGACTTCCCCGTGAAGAAGGAGGAGAATTTGGTTCGAGCTGAGATCACAAGACTCCAGAAACAGCTTCGTATCGCTGCAGCGAAGAAAAAATCTTATGAAGCCCACGTGAAGCAGCAGCTGCGGGCACAGGAGTGAGTGTAGCTTTGCTTGGCTGTGCTGTGCCTGCAAAGTTCCTCTAAGATGAGATGTGGGGACCCCAATGTTGAGATGGGGAGGGGTTGCAGGTGGGGTGTGTGAGATGTCATTTGTTGTTGTGTCTTTTACAGAAAAGAAATTGCGTTGCTGACTCGAGAACATGACAAGTCATTAATGTTGAGCCAGATCACCTCCCTGAGGAACACCAAGTGGGACAACAAAAATTGTAGAGAGCTCCGTTGCCTTTTGCAATCAAAAAGTGAATATGATTCTGTGATTAGAGAGAGGAAAGCTCTTTTAGATGACTTGGACAAGCAGGTAAGAGCACCTGGCCCATTCCCTGACTGAGCATGGTAGAGCAGAGCGAGGTCCCAGAGTGAGCCCTATGGCTGAGACTCCTCGATGTCAAATACATTTAATTCAGGCCTTGGAACATAATGGTGCTTCCTAGCAAAAGCTCCTCAAACAGGGGTTTGAGTGTCCTGTCACTTCTCCTGGGCACAGTCTGGTTGGATTTGGTGAGCAGTGGGGCAGGAGGCCAAGGGAAGCCCAGTGCTACAGAAGTGATGAGTCCCTGCAGCTTTCTGCTCTGAACAAGCTGCTCAGGACAGAAGTCAGGGAACACGCTCAGGTAGTTTACAGTTGCTTGAGGTGCTACAGAGCTTTCCATTGAGGATCTCTTGTCTGAGTCATACCTCTCCCACCTGCCTCTGCTTCATTGTTCTCCAACTAGTTCATCCTTCTCTTGGGTTTCTGGGAGCTCATTAATGACACGGGTGCTGTAGTTCAGGTCAACAAAGGGTATTTTCTTTGGCTCAGTGTCCTGATAAGAGTCAAGAACATAGGGGTGGAGATTATTTTTTATTTGTCTTTTTTTTTTTTTCCTCTGTGTATGCAGATATTAGAGCTGGAAAAAAACATTGTGATGCAAAACCAGAGAACGGTGAAGGCAAAGCAAGCCAAGAGCAGCAAAAGGCTGCAAAAGGAAACTGAGAAGCTGCAGACATGTCTGCACAATGTAAGCAAACATTTTGCAAACCTTTGGAGAACATGTGTGGGGCTCTACTGGGGCCTCTGTGCAAAATGCTTTTTGGTCAGGGCAGAAGGGAATGGTGCAAATGCATTTGGTTGACACAAGCTGCATGAAGGACCTGGCTTGTTCGCCTGGCCTGATTGCTCCCAGAATATCTCAAAGGCTCCTTCAAGCTTGGTGACCCAAATGCAGCACTTGTGCCATGCCAAGAAGCCTGGAGGTCTGCACCTGTTTAGTGATAGAACTCAGCTGCCCGAAGCTCTCCTTGGACAACTCCAGCTCCAGGTCTCTGCCGTGATCTGGCCTATTGTAGCCTCTCCAGTCATGGGGAGAAGGATAGTGCAGGGCCAGCTTAAAGTCTCTGGGGCTGTGTTTGTCTCAGGCCTGGTCAAGGTCTTTCAGCAGAGACCTGAGCCCCCCCAGTACCTCACCAGCTTCAAACCATTTGCTTCCCTCTCCCCAGATCACTGTCCAAAACAACACTAACATGAGCAGGAATGACAAGCTCCGAGAAGAGATTAAAGACCTTCAAATTCAGAAGGCAGTTTTCAGCAGCTTATACTCCAAATTCCATAAGAAGCTGGAGCTGCTGAAGTGGCAGATGGATGCTGCTGTGGAGAAAACCACACAAGCCCATGAGCAGAGGTACGTGGTCTTGCAGACCCTCTGGGGCAAACTCGCTGTGGATGGGTGATGCCAGTGATGAGTATTGATGTAGTCAGAGACCAACTGCAGCTTCAGAGAGAGGATTCACCTCTCTTGTCTAGAGCTGGGTGCCTGTTCAGTGCAGGGAGATCGATACCTCCAGGGTGATTTACTCCCCCTACCCCAGATGTTTCTTGGGATGGAGTGAGCTGCCCGACGGAGCAGCCTCCTTCCTCTGAGTCCCAGCTGAGCCCATGTGGCCCACTGGGCAGACCTGGAGCAGATGCTCCAGTCCATGTGAGCCTGACGGCCACCACTGGGTGCTACTTCCAAGTAAAAGAGGCCACCAAGAGCTATGTTAACTTACTGCTGGCCTTGGGCTAGCAGAGCTGCATCGGGATGAGAGCTGGGCAATGGGCACAGCATCTCGGGGGCTTTGCTCAGAGATGTGTGGGAATGGCTAGGAATACAAATCCCTGGTGTAACCTCCTGCTGCGTGGCTGTGTGCAGGAGGGAGGCTCTGGTGAGGATTTCCGAGGTGAAAGACCTGAGCAGCAAAGACACCATGAAGTACAATGCTGAGATGCAGGAACAGGAGAGGATCAGGGACCGGGAGGCCAAACTGAAGATGTTCACACTCACCAGATTTACTGATCGGTCTAAACTGGAGGAAGAGGCCAAAAAGAAAAAAAGTATCAGATGCTTCCCAAACCCATATGTCTTGGGGTGCCTTTGGGGGAGAGGGAGGGATGGGGAGGCAGGGAGCTGCCTCCATGTGCAACCCTGGCTCCTTTCATCCTCCTGAGGAGGGATCCCACTGTCTTTGCCCCGTTCCCATGCAGACTCTGAGCTCCTTCCTTAATTTCTAAGTGAAATAAAGACACCTTCTGCCCCCTCTGCCCCCTGCCAAACCCCACAGCACCCACAGGGGAAGGCTCTGCAAGGGGCAGCCCTTGGGGATGTGCACAATCCAGGATCTCCATCTCTCCCTCAGCCTTGGAGATAGCCCAGCAGGCCAACCAGAGCCAAGAGGAGAGCATGGAGGGCTGCAAGGTGGCTTACCAGAGGCTGCTGGAGCTGTCAGAGGATGGGGACATTGGCCAGCTGCTAAATACCTTCAGGAAAAAGGAAGGGGAAAACTTGTCCTTTTTCGCCTATGCTGCCGAGCTCAATGATGAGCTGAAGAGGACAGAGCAGAGGGTGAAGGATCTCCAGGTCTGTTCCCGGCTCTTCTCACCTCCTCTTTCTCAGCTGGTGCTTTTGGGCTGGGGTGGGTTTTCCTCCCCCATGTGTCCAGTATCACTGCCCACAGCAGAGCCTGGCTCCCAGGGTGCCACGTGGGTGGGATGAGGGGAATGCTGAGGAGTAGCCAAAACTGGAGCTGCAGTAGCCAGAACGCTGCGTTCTCAGGGTGGAAAGTGTCTCAATGCTGCCACCGTGTACCCAGCAAAAATACTGCAGTGTCCAGGAGGTCCAAGAGCTGCCTCAGCCGAGTGTGGGGCTGGCTGGACTGGGAAGTGCTGCCTGTTGTTGAGTCATCACCTGCTCTCCTGGCCTGGGGGCAGAGGGTTCAACTGGGATGTCCCTGCTCCCCGGGCAGAGGGAGGGTCCCCAGACTCTGTTAGACAGGACTGGTGGGCATTCAGCCAGTATCCTCTCCGTCTGTTTGTGTTTACACAGAGCAAAATTTCAGCCCTTGTGTTAGACCAGGAGCGTGCAGAGATCAGCAGCCTTCATGTCCTGAAGGAGCTGGAGGTATGGTGGCCAGGATTTCCTTCTGCGAGGGCAGCAGACCCCTCTCTGTCCCAACACATGTCCTAAGGGGTCTGGTCCTGTCCACCCTGCTCTGGCCAATGGTGTGGGCAGAAAAGGGCCCTGCACTGGCTTTGGCAGCCCTGTCTCCCAGTGCCTGCTGGGAGAGTGACTGCAGAGCTTCTGCCAGCCCAGCTCCTCCAACGCCCGGGGCCTCGGCTGAGGCATGGGGAGCCTGGGGTCCCCTTCCCAGGGCCTTTTCCCTGCAGGGATGTCAGCATCCCACAGCCTCTCCTGGAATGGCTCCAGTGTCCTGACTGGCCCTGGGATGGGGGAGAGAGCTGGGGTTGGTGAGACACCTGCAAAACCTTTGTTGGTAGGAAAAAATAACAAAAACCACGGAGGAAGCTAAGTGGTGTGAAGAGAGAAGTAAAGTGAGCAGTAAAGCCCTGGGGCAGCTACTGTCTAAAGTGGAGTCCCTGTGCAAAGACATCAACTGCAACGTGACAGAGACCATGGAGCAGCTCAGACAAGACGAGAACATGGACCTGAACCTGGTGGAGCTTTTCAGTGAGTCAGAGCTGCCCGTCTTACCCCACCACACAGCCTGGACCTTGTATGTCCACCACCTGCTTGCGCTGTGCTCTAATTGAGCTGGTTTTTCACCCCACCCTGTCGTTCCTGGGTGTCCATAATGTGAATCTGTGGTGCCAAATTTCCAGCATTAGTTCTAGGAACATCCCAGTGGACCCCCGAGCTCTCATCTTGGCTCTGGGTGTGGGACCCAGACTTGAGCCCATGCCCCTAGGGAGACAGGCTGCCCGAGAGATGGCGCTGCCTTGGGGACATCAATGGATCCCTGATCAGCAGCTGGCTGCGGGTGGGTTTGGGCAGGGGTCTGCTGCAGGGGCCCTGATGGATGGTGCTCTCAACCCGCTCAGGTCTGATAGAGAAGAGGATCAACGAGCTCCTGCTGATGGAGTCTGTGCGGCGCTATTTAGCTGCTGACAGCTCCGATACAGCCCAGCCCCTTCTCAACCCGCTGCTGAGCTGCACTGATGTCCAGGAGAAGGAGCTGGGCCAGCTCCACCCGCTGTCCCCAGCCCTGGTCGGCACCACTGATGTCATCGATGCCTGTGAGTGTGGGAAGTGGGAGGGAAGGGCTGTGGCCACGCACCCAGTCAATCCACAGTGTCCCCATGGCCACCCAGCCAATCCCCCGCTGTCACTCGTCCTCCCCAGCCATTCCCAACCATGCTGTCCTGTCCCAGTGGGTGGATAAGACCTGTGATGGGGTGTGTGACACGTTGGTCATTCTCTTGAGCAGTGGAAGTGCCTCTGGACCACAGCCAGCTGCGCCAGCTGGTTCTGCAGAGCCACATGAAGGGACAGGATGGTGCCGCCAACGTGGATGAGAAGAGGAGAGCGGTGTTGGGCTGTGGGAAACTGATGGGGGTCTGTTAAATAAACAGTTTTCCTGATGAGCTCTCTCTGTTCCATGGACATCACTCCCTTCTGGAAAGAGCCCAACATCTTCTGCAGGCTTCAAAAGCTCTCTGGGTGACATTTCAGCACAGCTTCACCCACTGCTGACAGGGGCTGTAGCCGGGGGTGGGAGCAGTTGTTCTCCAGCCGGGTGTTGTCCCCCATTGCACAACCCAACAGGCTTCCTGCAGCCAGGCACGGTGTGGCTGGAGATGGGGACCGTGGTCCTGACCCTGCACCTCGCCGGCTCTGAGGGCCTGGGGGGTATGGGGGTAGCGACTCATTCGCTGTTGCAGTGCATGAGCGCCACCTAGTGGGGGAGATTCAA
>JANHGN010017370.1:0-12322 GCA_024605025.1 Megaceryle maxima
CACACACCCCCCACCCTAAAGTTTGGGGGTTCTCGAAGGGAACTTCGTCCCCCCACCCCCCCAACCCCACCCTCGAGCGTGGCGAGGCGAGGGGCGGGCGGGGAAGGGGAGTTCGTAGCCGGTGGTGGCGGCCTGGTGTGCGGTGGGTGTGTCGGTACCGCGTGCCCGGCGGTGGCGGGGGCTGTGCCGATGCCGGGTGTTTGCGGGGAGCACCCCCTGGCCCCGGGTGTGCGGGAGCTGGGGGCTGTGCGGGAGGGCGCTGTGCTGGCAGCGGGCTGTGCGGGAGCTGCAGCTCCCAGATCAGTTCCAGATGGAAAGGATCTGACCGCCCTTAGAAAACTTTAATTTCTTATCGTTGCGACCGGTGATTTTACCCGCGCTGCGGGGAGGGCTGGAAACAGTCGGGCAACTGGTAGCGCCTCGCTCTGCACCCTCCCTTCCCCTCCCAAGAACGAGATGCTTCAAATGCCAGGGGCCGCTGGAAAAGAGCAGATGCTCTCGCTCCCAAATCCGCTGCCACCCGCTAAAAGAGCAGCAGTGGTGGGGGGATATTGTGAGCGCACTCTGAAGACAGGTCCTTACAGCCTGAGCTGGAGGTTGTTACTAAGGTGAAATGTAGCTGAGCTGCAGTGGAGATTTGTTCCCTCTGCAGCATCAGCCCTGATTGCTGAACACTGGCACAGCCCGGGTTTTGTTCCAGAGAGCGGCTCTGGTGAGACCAACACCAGGCTGGCTTTCAGTCAGGTGAAGGTCTCGGGTGGGGAAGGGTGTGATTTGATGCTTGAACCTTTTTAGGGAGGGAATTATGATACTGAAATGCTTGTATTCTGAGATGAAAGGAGTCTAGTAGGGTGTTAAGATTGGGAAAACTTGTTATTTTTAGTGTTCATCGTGGTCCTGTGTTCTCTACCTTAGTAAATCTGGAAAAAAGGCCTTGGACAGTTCCTTCCAGCTTTGGTACAAACCGTTGGATTTACTACATGCAAAGTAGTTCTTAGAAGTCTTTTGGGGTGTTTGATGTGAAAACCCTGCCACACCTATAAAGCTATTCTACTTTATTTCTATTTGGAATGGAGCAGAGTGGAGAAAAGCTTTCCAAGAAGTGATAAAAGGCCGTGGCTTGGGTTCTTGGTTTTGCACATTAGCAGGTCTGCAGGCCTAAAATAAGAATGTGGGGTTTCTTACTGGTTTCTGGTGACTTGCAGTTAGGCTCCATCTCATTTTTGTAGCCGCTGAGAATCTTCTTGACAGCTAATGAGAATATTTTGTTTTTCCTCCAGGTTTTCATTTCACTGCGGTTCTACTCTCTGTGGCAAGGGCTGCCTTTTGAAGCAGCGCATTCATTCTCCCCTTCAAGCACCATAAGTCTCATTTGCCAGCTTCAGAACCATGGCAACAGAAGAAAAGAAGCCAGATGCAGAATCCACCAAAACACAATCTACTCCTTCCTCCTCGACCAATCAGAGCAAGGTGTGTGTGGGGCTCCGAACAATATCCGTGTAAATACACATGGCAACTACCTGCATATTCAACGGGCAAACCACGATCAGAGAATTGAATTCTCCTATAAGATTGAGATCTCGGGATCTCTGCTTTTGCTGTTTCAAGCTGAGAATTTTCTGGGAAAATCGGATGGAGTGCAGCCTCTTCTGTAGTGCTGGGGGAGGATTTGGGAGGGTTCGTGAAGGTTCTTGCTGACAAAACACTTCTCATTGCTTTGAGCATTAAAAAGGCAGGTTGTTGGTATCCTTGGAGTGCCTAGAGGTGGCTGGAGATTTGGTGAATTTACAGCTGCAATTCCAAAGTAGGGAAGCAATCGTTACTCAGATTCTTTGAAGCCTGCAGATGCTCAAAGGAGATGTTGTTGTCTAACCGTGAAGCCTTCACAAAGGTTGAAACGGGCGGGGGAAATGGGATTTTAGGGCTTTGAAGGAATTGGCTTGTGATTTAATTCATGGTAAGGATGGAAACTGCAAATACTTAAAAGCACTACACAGATCAATACCAGGAGTGTTATTTCCATCTACCGAGCACTTCATGGTTGGACCGTGGGATTACTCTCACCTCTTTGTTACTGGCTTGGATGAAATTCCTTTTGAGGCTGGATCAGTGCTGGGCATGCAGCAGAAAGGCACTGCTGGCCCCACACAGCGAGGAGGTTTGGTTTGCTTTCTTGTTTTTTGAATTTGCAGAGGGTGGGGGGAAGATGGAAGCTCTGCAATCTCTATTGGGGTGAAGATTCAGGCAGTCCGTGACTGTCCTGACCCAGTCTGATATAGGGCTTGTCACTAATACTTAATTGGGAATTTATTAAACTCATTCATATGTTTTTTTTCTTCCAGCCTGCACCAGTAAAACCAAACTATGCTCTAAAATTCACGTTAGCAGGACACACAAAGGCAGTCTCATCAGTTAAGTTTAGTCCTAACGGAGAGTGGCTAGCCAGCTCCTGTAAGTATTGCTTTTTATCTAGTCTAAAACATGCAAATGTGGCCTGGGAGAGCTGCCTGTCTTTAGTGTTACCTCCATCATGTGGAGAAAAGATGTTGTGTCATGGTTTTTCTTAAAAGGAACAATACTCAAGTTGTCAGTCTTTGAGATAATCTGTTCTAAGCTTTCTAAATTCTGTTATTTGGAACACTGGATCTTCCAGGTGTTGGCAAGTCAGAGAGTCCTCACCTGCTGAGCTTTCTGTACTGAGCAAATGGGCAAAAGCAAGCACAGGATTCTTTTCCTTTGCTAAAGATAGAGCTTAAGCTTTTAAACTGAGCTTTGGCTACAGACAAAAGCTTAGCTCTGGGAAATAAGGAAGGTAGCTTTGGGCTGCTGGACTGGACTGTAGAGTGTGGTCTGGAGGGCTGGCCATGTGTTTCTGTCAGAGGGCCTGTGGTGTTGAACACATCAGAGCCTTTCATTGCCCTGGTGAAGTGTGCAGAGGGTTCTTATAAATAGTGTTTCACTACTGGCTGTCTTAAGTGGTAGATCAAGTCCTCTGCCTGTCAGCTTTGTTATGATCTAAATTTTTTTTTGGTAGATAACATTGCTTGACAGCTTTCCTTTGAGAATGTGTTTATATGACCCTTGGTGATCCAGAGAGGATCTATATATAAGGAAAGGGCAATTGAAAAGAACATTGTTGAATATGATGGTGAGGGACACTCAAACATCTTCCTGACAACTTCAGGCTGGCAAGTTGCCTTAATAAGACCAGTGTAGTGTATGATCTATAAATCATTTTTGTGTTAAAGTATCCTTATGAAAGTTCCCTCTCTCCCCTACCCACGTCTTCCAACCTCTACTTCTGGCAAATATCAATCTTTTCTCTGGCGTGGTTTGCAATTTAACATGGATAATACGTTTGGGTTTTACAGGCGTTAATTCAGTCCAGCTCGTGATGTCATTTTTGTTCTTTTAGGGCAAAAGTGTCCAGCATTCCTATGGAACAGTACTACTTTTACCACTGGCAATCTAAAACAAAAGTAGAAACCCAAGTTGTCATCAGAGAAACTAAAGTGGCTGGAGACTCTCTGCATTCCAGGCAGTTTATGTAACCTCAGCTGCTGCAGCTTGGCGCGTACAAAACTGTTCTTTACCAATTACATATTACCTTGTACACTTAGGTCTGCCTGGGGAGGGAGAGCTCCTCAGTGTCTATAGGGATGTGGTGAATGTATTTCTCTCCACTTGGAAGGGCCAGCTCTCTGTTAGTGCTGTTAATCTCTTAACTGGCATTGCTGTTGGTTTGGTTTTTTTTTTTTCCAGCTGCTGACAAACTCATTAAAATTTGGGGAGCATACGATGGCAAGTTTGAAAAAACAGTCTCTGGACATAAACTGGTAAGTATGAGGAGGTTACTGTGCACTTAAATAGGAATTTACTCGTAAAGAATTCTGCTTGCTTTTCCTCATCCAGAAATTTCCATTCTTGTTTAGTTTGACTTAGGTAGAAGGTTTGTGCTTCAGTCTCGTTTTGTGCTTCTTTGTTTATACAGTCCTGTGCAACAGCCTGGAACTGGAATTGTTGAAGTAATACCAAGTCAGGCTGGAAGTCTGGGTGAAATGCAGGCTGCTGCTGAAGTACCTGCGTGCACGCTGCCTTAGCCATTTTCCTGAGTCCCTCCATTTCAAGAACTCCCGTCTCAGACGTGGGGCAGTCCCTTCTTGGGTGAAAATCCCTGTAAACTCTTAACACGGTGTCGTGCTCCATCTTTCCTTTGTATCTGGAGCAGAATGTGTTGCCTTTTAAGGAGACTGAATTTTTCTTGTGGGTTTGCCTACATAAACACAACACTTACTCATTCTGCAGAGTTCGAGGAAAACAAACTCCCAAACCCTTCAGTTTTGTTTGCTGAAGTTTCGTAAGCAAAAATGAAGATTCACCAACCTTGTTCCCCAGCCTTTAGGGACTTGCACCATAAAGAGTGAGCCTTGAAGAGAAGCCATTTAGATCGGTTTCTATCACGTGCTGTTCATGAATTCCAAGAAGGGGTGTTGGTGGTCACAATAAGAGCTGTGTGAACAAGCCATTGATGTTTTTGGAGTATATGGCACAGCTTAAAATGAACCAGTGTCAAAGGAGCCCTTAACCCAGGCAAATCAATGAATTCCTGACTCAATGCTGACTTTTCTTTCAAGATTCAGCTGTGACTATAATATGCAGTGAGTGTTTTCCATTTTCCTGTGTCAGTGAACACTGAGAATTGTTTTACTTTGTTTTAGGGTATCTCTGATGTTGCTTGGTCATCAGATTCCAATCTTCTTGTCTCTGCCTCTGATGATAAAACTCTCAAAATATGGGATGTAAGCTCGGTAAGGGCAGAAACTATTATTTACCTTCCTCCCCTCCTCCCCTGCCTTGGCATCTTAACTCTTCTTCTGAGAGGCAGCCTTGATGTGCTATGATGAGAGAAGGTGCAGTTTTAAGTACTGGCCTCTGTTTGGGTCATCCTCACTCTTTCCTGCTTGTATTGAGCTGCTGGTTGAATGCGCCATGAGGACGAGGGAGTTGTACTGTCTGCTTTTGGAAAGAGGAGGATGCTTATGGGTACCAGGAGGAGTCTGGCTCTCTTCTGAGAGCACTTAAGCCTTATGGTGGCAGTGTGACTGCGGGCTTGCTTTCTGAAAGCAGCCTCTCAGGTGAAAGCTTTTTGTAACTTGTTGTCCTAGCTTCACTTGGTTTTGCTTCTCTCCCTCTTCCTTTTCTGTGCTTACAACTGGATAATTGGTTGAATTTTGGTTAGGTATGTTAAACTGCTTGGTTCTACTGAGTTGCCCAAAGAGTTTGCAACTCAGCTGCAATCATTAGAAGTGTTTTTTTTTTTTCTTTCCTGTTTTGCTTTAGCTGGTCCTCTGCCCATCTAAATCTGGGGTTAGAGATGGTTTCTCTGGGTGCTGTGCAGTGGTTAACCTTAAAGCAGCTTATCTGAGTGCGTTTATCGTAGCTGAAAGATGCTGTGTATTAAACTCTGCTAACTCTTATTTCAGGGTAAGTGCTTAAAGACATTAAAAGGGCACAGTAACTACGTTTTCTGCTGCAACTTCAACCCTCAGTCAAACCTCATCGTTTCTGGATCAGTAAGTGATTATGTGGGGTTTTTTTGTATGTGGTTTTTTGTTTGTTTGTGATTTTTTTGTTTGTTTTTGTTTGTTTGTTTGGTTTTTTTTTAAGTTTTTGTTTTGTTTTTTATTTTCCTTTGTGCAAAGCAAGTACTGCACACCCCTGTCCCCCACACTGATGGGACTGACAGGTTTTTAGGGATCCTTGGCAAAAAGGTAACGGCACTAGTTACAATTAAAGCTTTATTTTCTTAATGGGATATTAAGATAGGTATAGCACAGAAATTATGACTAGAAGGGCACAGGATTTCTACAAGCAGAGTCAATGCAGTACAATTTATAGGTAGCATAATACAGAATTTATGATGCAACTTTTAATTTGTAATCGACTCGATTCTAAGTGAACTTGAAGTATGACTTCTAATTATCTGGACCCTCTGCAGATCAGGTGAGTTCTTAGTACATGGTTTGCTGTATCAGTGTAACAGTTGTAATCCAGACTCGAAAATCATATAAAATGAAAAAATGAGTCATTCAGTCCTCAGAGGAAGCAGACGATGGTGGAGGTGTCCCTGGCTAGTGGAGGGATCACAGTCTCATGATCCAGCAGCAGTTCTGGTCCAGGTTTCCCTTCTTAGGACTTCTAACTACTGGATTTGTATAGACAGTGCTCCATGTGCTGTCACACTTCCCTGTTGTGGGCTGGGTGATCACCATCACTGGGCTGGCCAGGTGCCTGGAACCTTCAAGGCCAGTGAGGAAGGGAGTAATCGGCCTGCTGCCCAGGAATCTTGAGGCCAATAGGAAGGGGAAGAAGAAATCTGTTTGGTTTGTCTGCTTGGTTCACAGGACCTTCAGGGGCCTGATAATGAGGGAAGGGGAATGAATATGATGTTCTCAGTCACAGAGAATGGCTGCTTGCCTTACAGAATGGTGTTAGCTGTGCTAGCCACATTACCAGGGGTTGGGAGCAGGGGATACTGGTCACAACCCCTTACAGAATCCCGTCCTGGTAGGGGTTGGGAGGGACCTCTGGAGATCATCTCATCCAACCACCCTGCTCCGGCAGGGTCACCCAGAGCAGGGGGCCCAGCATTGCAGTGTCCAGGTGGGTTTGGAATCTCTCCAGAGAAGGAGACTCCACAGCCTCTCTGGGCAGCCTGTGACAGGCTATGACACCCTCACACCAAAGATTTTTCTCACATTTAGGTGGATTCTTCTGGGTTCCAGTTTGTGCCAGTTGCCCCTTGTCCTGTCTCTGGGCATCACTGAAGAGAGTCTGGCCCCATCCTCTTGACACCATTTCAATGCTCTTATCTTCCTCCACAAACACAGCCTCTAGTCAGGTGAACTGGGCAGAGCCACTGCAGGCTTTGCCTGGGGACAGTCAAGCCCTTAACCCATCCTCAATGTGCAGGTTTCCTGCACGGAGAGGAAGAATTCTGGGAGCTCTGTTTCCAGTCTGTTATTTTTTGCCTGGTGGGTGCTGGCTTCCTGAGGCAGGCTGGAGGAAGGTGCTTGCATCTAGCCAAGCTGTAACCCCTTGCATGCCCCGAATAGGTGCATCATTAAACCACCTTGTGCATTTCTTCAATCTTCAGTTTGACGAAAGCGTGAGGATATGGGATGTGAAAACAGGGAAGTGCCTCAAGACATTGCCTGCTCATTCTGACCCAGTCTCAGCTGTAAGTCCCTTTTGACAAATAAATGCACTAACGTTTTTGGGGTGGATTTCCCAGTGGTCATTGCTCAACAAGAATGAAATAAGCAGTGTTTTCTTGAAGATCAATACAGATTTTGGTCCTGGGTATTAGAGTGGGGAGCAGTGAAGGTGATGTGCCTGAGTCTAGCAGTCTGATGCTGGGGCATAAATTTGTGGTCACTTGAAGCTCAGAGAACAACCTGTACATCTGTTGCTTTCATGTTGTTCTGAGCTATTACTAAAGTCCAGAGCGGGGTAGTTCCATAGTATGCTGTGTTTCAAATCTCATTCGTTTATTAGGTGGAAAGAGCTTGGAATACAGTAATATCCATTCAAATGAAAGAAAACCAGGAGGTGTTCATCTCTTCATGGTTTTGAAATTAAGGAAACTGAAAATAATTTGAGCCTCAGATGTGCTAAACTGTGACTGTCGTAACGTGATTGCTCTGCCTTGTGTAGAAGATACTTCACGTTTACAAACGTACCTGAGTAGTAATAATGCTTTACAACAGCAGCATTTTGAGGTGTGGTTCAAGGCAAAAATTGACCTTAAAATATATGTGGCTAAATATGAGGCTAAATTCCATGCCCTTAAAATGATAAGGTACTATCCCCAGGTTTGATACGACTGCTGTTTGAACAGCTAATGCTGTCTGACCAGAGCATCTCCGTGTTCATGTGCTCTTCTTAGCTTCTGAAGAAACATGTAGTCCAGTCCCTGATGTTTGACTAAACAGCTCCATTTGACATCTCTTACTCTTTACAATTATGCCAGACTGGGAAGGGAAGAATCTGGTTTTGATCACGTTGCCCATCTAAACTCCTACCTATTGTTTGTGTGTCCTGTTGACTTTCTGCTTCTACAGTGTCAGTAATGGGAGATCAGGACTTTGAGAGGAGCTTAACAATTTGATCTTTATGAATATCAGTAAAGTTACTTTTCCCTTTCTATAACATTACAGGTGCATTTTAATCGTGATGGATCCCTGATAGTGTCAAGTAGCTATGATGGACTCTGGTAAGTGGTTATTAGTGGTTATTTCTTGTTTCTGGCACTGTTCCAACCTTTTGCATTTAAAAAATAAATAAATAAATAAAGGTCCTGTGTTCCCTCCCCCCCCCAAAAGCTTGTATTTGTAATATTAAAATCAGAACAGAGGCTTCCAAGCCAACAGTAATGATTCTTGTGTGTTTTTAATAGTCGAATCTGGGATACAGCATCAGGCCAGTGCTTGAAAACACTGATTGGTGAGTAGGAAAAGTTCTTATCTGTGCTCTATTTTTTGCTGTTAAGTTGTAAGCTGTGAACAGTGGCTTCCTTAAGCTCTGTTTTACTGTCTCCCTACCATTCTCTCAGTATGCTGTTGGCCTCCTATCTAGTACAGCAGGAGGAACTACCCTTTCACATGAATGGAAACTTGCTTAAGCTTTTGAGTGTTGCATCGTATGGGAAGAGACCTTTAAGATCATTGAGTCCAACCATTAACCCAGCACTGCAGGGTCAACACTAAACCATGTCCCTTAGCACCACATCTCCATGGCTTTTGAATACCTCCAGGAGTGATGACTCATTAAACTAATTTTAAGTCATTAATTAATGTTTTTTTGAAGGTAGAGATACAGTCTTGCTCTTGTAAGTGTTGACCCAAGGAAAGAAAGTTCAATTACAAAGGGTTATTTAAAATGTTTGAGCAAAATGCTTAATATCTTTTTCTTAAATGAAAATAATCACCTTTCCTCCACCTCTCTTTCTTGAAGTACCAAGGAACTGAACTGAAAGCTTAATTTGGTGAAACAACTAACAAGTTATTATCAAAAGAAATTAGCTGTCAGTAAGACAATCCAACTGAGCACTGCTTTTATTTTCACTGTAGATGATGATAACCCTCCTGTGTCTTTTGTGAAATTCTCACCAAATGGCAAGTACATCCTCGCTGCAACTTTGGACAAGTAAGTATTTGAAAAAAAACTAAACCCCACAGGTTTGGAAGTGTTTGAGTATCAGATAGAACTTTATTTTGCTGCTCTTTAGCAAGGATACTTCACAAGTTCATATATACCATCAAACTTGAAAAGCCTTCTTTGATGTATGAATCTTGGATCCTTTGGGAGCTGGGGGGTGTCTGCCAAGCCACCTTACCCTCTCTCACTGTAATTTCAATGTTATCCTGCCCATCACTTCCCCAGTTGTCTGGTTGTTATATAGAAACTCCCAGGTGAGGGGAAATGTTGAAATACACCCCTTTTTAAGGAGGAGAATATGAATGGCTTGGCAGTGAAATTAATACTTTGGGGTTAACTAACGCTGCATTCCAAAGCCAGGCTAAAGTGATTCATTGTAAACTTTAAGAACTCCTGGTATGGAGAAACTTTTTCTGCTGCTAGGAAATTGTCAGACAAAAAAAAACCCCAAGAACTAATTTTTTTTTTTTTTTTTTCCTGTTGTTTTCTAGCACTCTTAAACTTTGGGACTACAGCAAAGGAAAGGTAAAAACAATCCTGTCTCACTACACAGACTTTAAGTTTATAGAAAAACCTGGATTTCATCTGTGCTTTTTAAACTTGCTTAATGTTTTATGAATGCTGTAGGAAAAAAACCCCAAACAACACGTTACTACTTTTATATTGGAGAGGACTGAAGATGCCTTTGAAAAACAAACGAAGGTTGAGCTCCTGCATAGCCCTAAGACATTAAATACATCTAAATTTCTGCATTAATAATTAAATAATTTCTGCGTAAAATAATCTAAATTTCCGCATTTTTCTCTTTATGAAGAATAAGTTGCTATTGCTTTCTTGTGGTAGTGAAAAATTCAGGGCTTTGCCTTTATATATATTTTTTTTTTCTTTCTTTTAAACTTTTCCTCAAAATTGTTTTGAAATGGCCTCTGCATCCTCTAGATAAGTTGTCGGGGTGGGAAACACAGGCAGATATATTTAGTCTGCTCTGCCAATAGAGTTTGTCCTTGACTGAGAAAAATACTTCCCAGCTGTATTCATGTCTTGTGGCTCTTCCCTTTCAGTGCCTGAAGACCTACACAGGACACAAAAATGAGAAGTACTGCATATTTGCCAATTTCTCCGTTACTGGTGGAAAGGTTAGTGTTTATTTCAGATGCTTTTTACTAAGGTGCACCTTTTACTGCTTTTCTCTATAGAAGAATCAGGAGTTTGGGGATAGAAACCTCTTTTGGTGGGTGCTGGTTCACAGGTGCCATAGTGCAGGGGAAGAGGGTGTCCTCCGAAGGTCCCTTGGAGCGCTCTGGTGTCTGTGTCTCTGGGTGGGCCTGCTGTCCCATTGCAGGCAGTGGAAAAGGACTTTCCCACAGCAGGAGAGCAGCTGCTTGTGTGTGGGTTCACCATAGCCACACAGCAACTTGCCATCAGGTTCTGGGTGGGATGACAGAACAAACCAGCAGAGACTGAGTCCTCCTGCTCCGTCAGTTTTCCTCCTACAGCACATGCAGGGTGGAACAAAGCTTCCTGCAGCCTCTATGCTCGGAATGGAGGCTGAGAGAGAATGGACCCCATCCAGTAGCTATGTAATGTGGGGAGTCCCCTTCCATATGATGACAATGAAATGTTTACTGAATAATCTCAGTTAGTTATGGATGAGGAGAAAGATTAAAATAACTGTGTTGGTTTGTTTTGTTTTGTTTTTTCTCTGCCCCTCCAGTGGATCGTGTCTGGTTCAGAAGACAATCTGGTTTATATCTGGAACCTTCAGACAAAAGAGATTGTACAGAAATTACAAGGACACACAGGTACGGAAGAGGATTTTGTTTTTACTGAGGGACTATCTCATGTCAGCTTGTAATGAGAGCTTAGCTTGAGCATTTTCTCTCTGTTTAGTTTTCACTGTCAGACCCATAAATTCTTGGCTGGTCGAAGCTTAATTGAACCCTAGGAGATCACTCCTTTTTATGAAGGTTTTTTATGGGCAGTGCAAGTGTTTCCTCTTTCACTGTGAGGACTTTGACATCAGCTTACAAGAGATTTCCTTCAGTTCAGAACTGGTCGAGATATTTAAGCGACTCATTAGTGACTTTGAATTGCCTGTTAACGCAGCAGCTCTTGACAGGATAAGGACTGATGTGCTCCTGCTGTTCCTAAACGTCTGAGTTCTTGAAGGCAGAGTTCAGCATGTGTTGAGAAGTCTTCATTCTGAATCCCAAAGGAGAGCAGCACTGTCACTGCACTGACTAGAGGGAACTGTGCTGTAAAATTCCTTAATCCTTTGTGGGACCGTTGATTTGGAATAAGTTGGGGCAGTGGCTGCAGGTTTTCATTCTCAGGCAAGGCTCTGAAGTTGAAGTGCTATCTAAGCATTGAGAAGGATTTTGGAAATACTTTACATGGACAGAAAACACTGACCTGGGTGTTTATTAGCTGTCTCTGATGTAATATGCCAAGGGTTTTGCCTGTGAAGTAAGCAAGAACTAGAATCTGGAGAGTTCTCACATTTTGAAACCTGTCAAACACTTTCCAACTACTTGCTCTCGGTTCTTTTTTTGATGGTATTTCCTCTCACAGAGAAGTAATAGCTGGAAAATATTTATGAATAATGTGTTTGTGATTCTGCTACAAGGAAATAGTAACTTGGCTGTGGTGTTCTAAAGTGTAGTAGCAATACGCATCCATTTTCAGACACGTCTGCTATGAACGTGTCTCTTTCATTTCTGTAAATAATGTTATTTTTATCTCTTTCTTTTTTCTTAGATGTGGTAATCTCAACAGCTTGTCACCCAACAGAAAACATCATTGCATCAGCGGCACTAGAAAACGACAAAACAATTAAACTGTGGAAGAGTGACTGTTAAACGTTCCAGTATCACTTTAGAGACTGTCAGGAAAAAATGTTTTTAAAAAAAAAATAATTAAAAAAAAAAAAAAAAAACCAAACCCCACATGAGAATAATAAATCCAGTTTGGCAGGAAACCTGAAGAATATTTGATAAAGTGGTTTCTGTTAGTCTTGGCCCAAAGAAAATGTCTTAGCTCTTTGCTAGAACCGGGCAACGTGGCGGGGGGGGGGGGGGGGGGAAAAAAGAAAAGGCAGGGTCTC